>JABUQX010125612.1:7500-10000 GCA_015478945.1 Trachelipus rathkii
TTTTGCGGTGAAAAAATGCAAACTGGAGGATTCGTTTAAGTATATTGTGTTAGCGTTTAATAAATATGAATGTGAATTTATTGTTGAGACATTGTGCGTTCAAATTACAGAAACATGCAATAGAAGAAATTAAATTAAAGTTTCCTCATTCTGCATTTCTAAAAAGACGACAATATCACGTTTGATTAAAAAATATTCGTGACACAGAGTCTATGCAGAATCGAATGGTTCCCAACCAGCTATCTTTTTTAACTACCGCCTTTCTTTCTGATGTGTTGTATCCTTTAACACGCTGATCAAGAAAATCCCTTAGAAAGTTATCATCACAGATTATACTATCAAAAATTACTGACTTGAGGGCTACAGAGAGGTAAAAATTGCATTCCCACAACATTAATGTCATCTATGAACTGAAAGATCCAGACTACCACTGTAAATATCATGAAAAAGGTGATAAATTGCACCCAGGTTGCAAGAAATCACTTTTACATCTGTTCTAACGGTGCATATGTCTCATATTCTTCATATCCATTTTAAGCTAAATATAAATACATATTACAATAGAGGGTTCAGTCATTTGGAAATACCCGGTATTATTATATCTTTAAAAAATTATTTGATATTTTTGATACCCAATTACTTTAAATGTTCTTCCATACATACTTTTTACCATGAAATATCGAAAGTAAGATTTTATGAATCACCATCCTTGCCATTCCATCATAACATTTGTTATATTTGTTCTGCTGTTCTTACCTTTTCCTGAAAATACTCATTCTACCATCTAATGTCAGCTCAAAAAAAGTTTCCTTTGAAATTTATTTCTGACTATATAACTTTTCTCATTGGTTTATTTACATTCTCAATAATTTGAGTTATATTCTTGGATTTTTCCAAAAATAACGCTTTGGTTCTCAGTTGTTACTGATTTTCCTCAAAAATTATGTGTCTCCTCAAATATGGTTTCTTTTGTTTTATACCAATTGTTTTCATCGTGACAAGGTAATTAAATATCATCTAAAATGAAACAAGTGATAAATAAATATAACATTTTGATCACAACTCCACTCATCTAATGTAAGCCTCACATACTGTATAAATAAATATAGAAATACTGTTTAAATAACGAATAAATTATGCTACTTTTTAACTTGATATCATGCACTGGGCCAGTGATTTAGAACATATAACACATTTCCAACAAGGATTAAATGCATTGAATATACTGAGGGACAATTTAAAGTTTCTAGAATTTCACATTTGTTCATATTTAGTATTAAGAACGATAAACATAATTTGATTCCAAACTTAGTTCCTTGCCGTTCATTTATTGATAATGGTCATTAGATTCTGGTCATTTATGCATTAACATTGTGAGGTGCAGAAGAGATGATGTAAAATGTGCTGCTATTTATATATGTTAGTGAATTTCACAAGTCGAAAATATTAAAAGTGTCAATAAGTGATTCATCTCCAATATCATAACTAGTGATGAATCATGGTTAATTGTTATGATCCTGAGACTCAGCAGCAGTCGTAAGAGTGGAAGTCCCTGTTGATAGTTTTTATCGACGTTCACGGGATTGTTTACTTCCATCTCAAAACGTCAGTGTCAAGTTTACTGTGAGGTTTTGAAGAGGCTGAAGGAAGGCATTTGTCACAAACATCCAGAGAAGTGGCAAAGCAGCACCTAGTCTCTCCATCATGATAACGCGCCAGCGCACACATCACTCGTTTTTAGACAAATCCTGACTTTCAAAAACATGACAGTGACTCCACTCCACCCATTTTATTTGCCTGACCTTGCCCATGGGACAATTCCTATTTCAAAAGTGATTACATGTGAAATGACGACGCTTTAGCACGATTGAAGAGATCCAGACAGAACTGCATGAAGTTCTCAACTCACTCACCCTTTAGAATTTCCAGGGATGCATTTAATCATTGGAAAAAATAAACTACTTGGAAGGAGACTGTGGAAACTAGGTTTACATTAAGCAACTTTTGTTTTACAGTCAAATTCCATGAATCTTTGGGAAGCATCTCTTATATACATAGCTTCTGGAATTAAAAGCTAGGGACCTAGCAAATTCCACCTAATTAGAGAAAAATCAAACCAGGATCATATTTAATGGCTCATAAATCCCGATGTACGATGTCTGAAAGTGTGCAAGTCTAAGAAGTTTGAGATATAGGAAATGTGAGACTATTCCGGATGGTAAAGGTAAAACAAATGTAAAAAAATTGGGATCGAAGAATTGAATAGAGAATGGATGAAGCTGTATGGAAAGTCCTTCTCAAAGATATATGTAAAGGACTAAAGAATTTAGAAGAACAGAGTCACTGTAATTGCAATGAAATAAGGAGAGAGGAAGCTAAAAAAGATTGAGAGAGCGAGCGAAAGTGAAAGAGTTGATAAGACAAATAATCTACTCTCCACCTTTTCAAAATCAAATCTGTTTGCGCAGTTACCCCAAGGTGTGTGGGAGACGTACTCCAT
>JABUQX010125612.1:15000-55396 GCA_015478945.1 Trachelipus rathkii
TAATTAATATATATATATATATTATATATTATATATATATATATATATAATAAAATAATTAGCTTTATTATATATAATATAAATATTATATAACATCAATACTTATATATAATTACCTTAATATATGATATATAAACATGTAACCTTATCTATAATCAATGGAAATGAAATCTGAAAATCAGCTTATCTAACTTACTATTTTAGTATATATACTTTACTTAACAATAAAACAAAACTTAACATATTAATTATGCTTTGGATTTTTCTTTTGATGATGAAAAATATTAATAGATTTTCTATGTTATTCTCAAGGTATTCTTTCTATTAATGGCTATCCGTTATTATCAATTAATATACTTGATGTATAATTTTGGTAAATGGAAATTTATATAAGGTCAATTGGCTGCTGGTCCACTATTTAAATAGTTATCTTTCTTTTGGAAATTAATATAATGCTACCTGAATTGGGAATATGAATATATACTAAATAGTATGTTTCCTTCATATAGTTTTACTAACTGTCGACTGGGAAGTTCTAAATTTCTATAGTATCCTTGTCTCCTATATTTACTTTTAGTTTAACTTTGGCATAAGTTATTGTACAAGTTTATGTGGTTTATTATTGTTTCGATGTTTAACGGGTGTCCCTTCATAAGGCAAGAGGGGCCTCGTTGATGTCAGTTTTTTTCATTTTAATATGATCGTGTCGCCATGACTTTGTCTACGTTTGAGTAAGAAGCTTCACATTCTCAATTTGCAAGCTCCTCATTATTGGGATTACGTTCTCCTGCACCCTATTATTCTCTTGTTCATCAACAAAATTTTTATTTTGGTGTCTCGCATCATTAATTTGTTTTCTAGTGTTTATTTTTTTTACGTTTTGCTTTGGGGTCGAAAACTTCACATTCTCTCTTATTCTAGTCATCGCACTCTTCCTTGTGGCATTTCCTTTATTTTTGAACCGCAGATGAATGTGGTTACGACAGTAACCATAGGATTGCCACATAGTAACATTAGTTATAATCTTAGTAATCCTTATTTTTATTTCATATTTTATTATTTTAATGCAAAATAAAACAAATTATTATAATATCATATTATATAATTTAGCATAAAATTAAATAATCAAGAAAACATAATTGAAACTAAACATATAAAAATTTTATATTACAAGTTTAGGTGTTAAGATTATAAAAATAGGATGACGTAGTATAGTAAAAATTATTTATTTATTCTATTTTATTCTAGATTTTGATAATAGATAATGATAATAGATTTTTATTTATTTAAGTATAAAATATACTTTTCGATGTTAGCAATTAATAATTAAATATAAATATAGCATAAAATTTTAAAATCAAAATTAAGAAAAATTTGAATATACTATTATTTTTTTATTATTGGAAGTGTAGCAAATATTCTTAGTGGGTGTTAAATTCTTTTTATTGAATTAATAAAACTATTTATTTATACCAATTCAGTTAATGAATAATGCTAAATAGACCTTATATCATTTTAACAATTATACATTTAAATACAGTCAATATCTTTCTCAATTGTTAGTATTAATAATCAATTTTAAGTTGTTCCCTTAAAACAATATTACAGTAATTATTTCTATATAATTATAAATATAAACTTATTATATAATATATATTATTATATTTATATCAGTATATTAATATATTAATAATTCAGAGATGGCGCACTGGTTTAAAACACCTTTTGATCAAAATCTACTTATTAAAGGTAAAGCAGCTTGATAATATTTACTATATCAATCAATTATATCATGAGTATGATACTTTATAATCTTTATTGATAACATTAATAGTCTTATTACTAATATTGCATCATTATAAAATTTACTCCACTTTGTCTATCTTTAGGTACTATAATTAACAAAATATTCAACACTAATTTCTCCAAGGTATTACAGGGTGGTCAACGAACTACCTCGATCTAAAACAGGTCTATAAATACATTATTTTTAATATGACCAATTACAATACTGATAAGGATGTGAGGAGGATTCTGAAAAGTACTAAATTTTCAAAAACTTTTGGAAAAAGTATGTTTTTTAACAAATCCATTAACATGCTCTAAAAGATATTTAAAGTATGGGCTTTGTATTAGTAAAAGTTTTTATATAAATAATAGCTGTTACATATATACATACTTACTGGAATACTGCAAGCAACAACAACCATTAAGCAATAATCAATCATAATTCATTCTTAGACCCATCTTAGTAGTTATATTTTGGTCATTCGTGTCTTTATTATATCACTTAGCCCAAAAACATTCCTCGAAGCTAGGCTTATCACACGAGTGGAGTCCTAACCCAGAACGGTAACCTTTGGCAAGTCACAACAATGTACATTTCAAGACGTACAATATTCATCTAGATGCAAGAATTCCTCAATTAGATATAGAAAACTTGTCAGCTAGAACGATAAATGTGTGAATGTAGAGTTTTCGTTATGTTGAAATAGCATACTTATGTTTATAGGTCTTCGTCAAATTACCGGATTTCTGGTCGTGTTTATATGTCCGGGCTCACAAAGGGATGAAAAACATACTTTGGTTTATTCAACCTATACTCACATAACATCCATTATCCTTTGTCATAAAAACACCCCTACAGATAACTACAGGAAAAAGGTAATTCCATCGGATTGATATTATCATGCTTTGGTAACCATTTTAAGGTTTAGTTACGGAAAAGTTAAAAAAAAAAAAAAAAAAAAAAAAAAAAAAAAAAAAAAAAAAAAAAAAAATCGTGCCATACTTTTGAAAGAAACTAACAAAAAGGACATTCTAGACTGACCACCTGGAATAATGGGGCGAAAAGAAACAAACATTTTATGCTCCAGAGAGATCTAAATTTAAATTCATGAGAATGATTTAGGTTACATGCGGTGCAAATAATAAAGTAACACTTTACACAATTAAAAAATAACGATATAAAAAAAAATTTGGGTACATATTTCATATTTAGATAATTTCTTAATTATTTGGGCCAGCATTTCTTTGGGCACAATGTATGATTTCGACTGGGCGGCCTTATTTAGCAGTTCTTTCCACTAGCTTTTTGGGTTAATTGTTTAAAAACTTCTCCGTTAAAAATCATTAGAACCTTTGTCTTTATTTAGAAATTTTTTGGTATTTTTTGCTTGCAGTGTTTTGTTTTGTAAGCCTGTTTTTGTATAAACTTTCTTTTTCCGATCGCCCAAGAGTTAATTCGGAGGAGTTTCGGAGTTTTGAAGAGGGTGGAGTCGGCCGGCGGAGTCGGACAGTTCGGTAACCTGTTTCTCAAGAACGAGGGAAGGTCGGGGGATCCGTTCGGGAGTCTGTGGAGTTCGGTACCGGATGGTACTATACGTCGCAGGTGGTAGAGTCAGCGTAAAGGTTCTCCGCGGTCGACGCTCCTCCGGGGGAGGATAACTCCTCCTGGCAAAAACCTAGCAGAAGTCCTGCTCGTTTAGGTTTCGAGATGAATATTTTGGGTGTGGAGTTGACCGTTATCGATTTGAAGGATGGGTCACTCTCCAAATTTCACTCATACAATTCAACTGACTTGCGACTTCCCACGCAAAATGAATGAAACTCGAAGCTTTCTTCGACCCCCATCCCGCCCGTGTCAGGATGCGCGTATATTAGGAAGATTTCAAATCTTTTGGCGGACCCTATCATTCTAATAAATCACACCCCTTTCAGATGTCTCCCTTCCGTACTGGCCTACGAGTCCCCTATACATTTGCCGTGTATTTAATAGGGACACCTTTTTACTGGATCAATAAAATAAATTAATATAAAACTCCATTGACGAATGACGAAATGTCCTTCCTCCTCTTGAAATTGCGGGTTTCTACCTGGGCGCTGGGTTACCATTCTTAAAGATCCAAATCATAACTAGGTGCCAATATTTTAGTGGTTTACTTTGTGATAAATCTTAATTCTCTCAAATAAAAGCTAAATTCTTGGCAAGAAATCAAAAAAAAAGGACCATTTCTCACATTTTGTATTATGTTGGGTGTATTGATATATCTTATTAACATATATATCTTCTATCCCATTTAATCACTATAACCAATTTTACCAAGTCATTTTAAAGATTCCAACAGAGAATGGTCATTCAGATAAGATCATCTATTTTCAGACACTGTGAGCTTTCTGTACTGATGATTTAATTGAGAAATGAGACTTAGTCGAAAGGAAAAAATGTTAATTGTATTACAGTTTTTCAATGTACAACGATTCAAGTTCAATAAAAACATTCATTCCTTTATCGTACACCAATATTCCTATCACCAATATTATATTATACCAAATCAAATAAATATATTTTATATATATAGAGAGATAGATAACTGTAGTTTTTTATGAGTAATTTTATAATATTAATTTGTTTATAAGTTTATTACCAATAATATCAGCCGTAGGTTCTCTATCATAGTACATTAACGTAAAAGGTTATAACTTTAGAAACTGAGACAGAAGTGTGCTGTGAAGAAGGTAACTTATAGGTGGTGATTTATGGCAGATAATTAATTTCATATATATGTAGTTATATTCGAAACATGTATGAAGGATATCTTCAATGTCCTTCATCACACACAGGTAGTTTATTTATTTGTGTGAAAAATCTAATTAATGAAGGTTGTGACCCTTTCGCACCTCACGGACAACTATTATGATTAGTTTGAATTAACCAAAAGTTTAGATGGATGCGAGCTAAAGTATGCTATTTTAATTTACAATTTTTTTAATAATAAAATAATATCAATAATTTTATAGATGGCAGACATCAAAGCAAAATTAGATGTTGTTCCACCATTTTTGTACTAAATAAATAAATAGGAGAAGGGCTTATAACAATGCTTTGTTTGGGTGATTGAATGGTTTACATCTAAGTTTAAACATTCTGGTAATGCTCACTATTTAATAATATAATATCTTAGCTTCTTATTATGGTATAAGGCATATATGAATTGATATATATTCCGTCTTAGGTAAATTAATATAGAATGATAACATAATATAGTCATTATTTTATTTATTATTGCTAAAAATATTAGGTGAAGCTTTATGCTATTTAGGCTATAGGTTATTATATATAAACATTAAACTTTATATGGAGTACTCACATTATAACAATATAATCTGCTTCTTTCAGAATTGGACATATAAGAATTATGATTTATATTTCGTCTAAGAAAGTTTAAATTATTTTAAGAGCTTAAAATGAAAACGTTGTAGTTAGCGTATTATAGAGGCTTTATTCCAGTTAGAATAAATATTAAAATATTTTATAGGTTATATTTATATTAGATATTTACTAAAGTATATAACACCACCTATGACTAATATATTCTAGACTTATTTTTTTGGACGTATTGACGCGAACCTATTTTTTGAGCTACTATAATAGAATTTTTATACCTTGACCTAGCATGTAGTAAATTAAAGGTTTAAGGCATACAGCGTAATTTCTTGGCCTTAACCTATTAACCCATAGATGAATATTTTATTGAACTATTTATAAATTCAAAATGCAAAATTATGATTAAATCTCATATAGTTATATGCAAGAAACTTAACTCATTAATTTATATTAAGTCAGTCACAAAATTTAAGTTGTTTTGAAGAGACTTCTCATTTAGGTACACCCAAAATATCTATAATTTAGGTTAAATACGGCATATGATGTCTATGAGGATGGTATGTTCTGTCGGGATCGAGCAAACAAAAAAAACGACTTTATAGTATTGTTTTGAGTTTAATAGTGCAATGTTTCCATGAAATAGACTTCTCAAGCTTGTTTGGAACAATGCGAAGTAAAGCTAATAAAGAAAGGGTATAGCGAATAAGACGGAATTTGCGTACAGGCAATCAATAGACCTGTTACAATAACATTGAAATAACGCGTACCTTTAAAACGCACTAATTTTTCGAACACAACCCTTTGGTCTTCCAATGGGCAATTTTGACCAACGGTAATTTTTTTGTCCTTCCTTTAGGGCCTTGTAGCCCCCTTTTTTGAATGTCTTAACTTGTTTGACCCATGAAATTATTTCTCCAAAGCTTACCAGATACCAGGGTCAATTTTTGGCCACGGTATTTTTTTTTTGGTTCCTTCTTAAAAACTTTCTGTATCTATAATAGAGTTAAGGGGTTTGGCCCTTTTTGATTATGGGATCTTATAACCTTGTATTTTTTGGCGACGTCTAATTGAGAATATTTGTGGCCGGACGAACGTGGTCTCCCCCACATTAAAAATATCACTATATTTGCGAGCCCGAATTTTTAACGGCAACAAGATAAATTCTATCGGTGAGTTACAAGAAGTAATAATTTATGGCTATAGGGCGATTACAAGTGAAGTTCCTTTGGAAAGCATTTCTCAAGGAGATCCTTATACCAGGTTATAAAATATTTACATGGCATCGGGAATAATATTACTTTTTGGAACCAATCCATATTCTTTCACACAGCAGTCGATTGCCCCATAGGGATTGGCGCGGACCGCACCCATTTTAGGCCCTCGCTCAACCATAAAGTTGAACTATTAAATATTCGTTAATCACTTAGTCAGGATCAATTTGGATGGAAACAAAAGATGTACCTGGAGGTCCAGGCTTTATATTTCTCTTATTTTACCTCACTAATGTGAAACACCCTTTTATCGAACGGCAACAGCATGCATTCTCCACAGATGGGCTAAGTAGGGGTCATCCGATTGTTCGGGGCGGTTTCATTTCTTTCAGGGAACCACATAAAAACATACACATTTGCATATTACATATAAACAATTTCTACAACTTCTACAATTTTTTCGAAAGGACTTCAAACTTGGAAATACTGCATAGATGGTCTATTAATCAAATACATCGTAATAAAAACCAATAAGTATTTTGATTATTCAGGGGAAAATTGTGCTCAGACAATGTCGATTTCAAAACCTACCTTTTTTCTAATCTATCTTATTTTATTATATAGGCCTACCAAAAATCAAAAAACTAATTATTGCATTTTGTGCAGCACAATAGACCCAACTCCACTCACCTCTTTATACATCTATATTTATTATAAATATATTAATGGGTACGAAAAATATGTACTTATAAGTGTAAAAGACCAAAATTAGACAAACAACAATACTAGATAAATTACACAGAAAAAATTAGTAGGAAAACGCCGAAACAATACTACTAGTACAGTTTTTTCGATCAATCCACAGCTATAAAAGCGAGATTCCTCGTAAAACATCATAGGCGTACTAATTTATGGCGCATACAACACAAGATAAATATGCTCGCGCGCGTATCTGCTCTTTTAGGTCGCCTTCACGACTTTAAAGTCTGTCTGTTATATATAGATGGTGATATTTACCATGGGCCATTTTGGGTTGGGGCTAATTTATGTTGTCTTTTCTGATTTTAACTCTCCTTTTCAATCATTCATAAGCGTGTAGGACAGTTACTACCTCCACACTGGAGTCACACTTTTGACCGGTAAACGAAAGATGACTTAGTATGGACACTTGGACCTTAAAAACATTTAATGGGAAACGTTGTATTCACGTTATGAAGGAAAGACTTCAATTATTACATCCTCTGGTACCTTTTTATTTGAATGTCTTAACCTTTTGTATATATTGTTTTGTAATGGATCCTTTTTCATGAATCCCAGGGCAGTATGGGTGTCGCCCTTGTAGGGGCCTTCGCTCATTGACAGGCATTTAAAAATAAGGGACTTCACATGGGTCAGATTATTTATGTGGGCCGGCACTTTGGTTTAGGGCACATATTTGAGAATACTTTCTGAAAATAGTTGGTCTTGGGTCTTTACTTAGTTATTATACTGGCTAGTAGACTTGGCGCATGTATTGTAGCTACCTGGGTATATGATCAACGTCCATATAATTAAATGTCTTTCGATTTGTTGGTATTCTAGCATGAGCTTACTGGCTTGAAATCGTTTACTTTATGGTGTAAGTAGTAGTGTTGTCATAGTATTTACTTAATTAGTCAGTGGAGCCTTTCTTTAATTATTTTAGGAATTGGACAGGGCCTAAGTGGTAGTGTGTTATTGGCTGATTTATGTTTTGCATTGAGGTGGGCCATATAGTGGTTGATTAATGCCAATAATTTAGTTGGACTGGAGCAGTGAGGGTCTGCGGCAAGAAGTGCAAGCTGATTGTCCTAATCCTAACGAGTGCCATGGGCTCTGTTTGATGTTTTGCCCTGAATCGTTCGCAGGTCTCGCGGGAGGTAATTCCACTAACCTTTGGGTTTATAAATAGGTACTATTTCTGATTGTACAACGAAATATGATGGGTGTAGTAGCAAATAGCAAAGATGTGACAGCAAATGCTTATTTGTTGTGCGACCTTAAGACCAGGTTGAAGTGACCTATCCAGAGCTAGGGTTAATATGCTGCCCATTTCTTCGGTCCATAATCCATGGGTGGAGGGTAGATGCACACTTCTAGACATACTTATGGCTTATAATTCGTCGAATGAAAGCTTTTAATTTATCTGTCTCATGACTTCTCTAGATTGCCACCCAGTGATACCTAGAATAGGGGCCGGGCACCTTCTACTTATTTAATAGGAAAATAGGATTGTGCGTAAAAGATATCTCCCAGACACAACCTGGAAGGAAAACTCCAACTGGAATATGTAAGGGTGTCGGAAGGAGACAAATCAGGGGATGTTGAGTGTGTAAAAATTTCGATGGATGGCATTATACCGAATCAGTATCTTGAAGGATTTTTTAAAGGCATTGGGCTGAAATGGCTCTATCATGAACGAAGCTATTGAGATTTGAGATCATATATTCGATAATTTATCATAGAAAATACTGTACATATCTACTTTTTTACTAGAAATCTTAAGCTCAAAACTACTTTGCATTATAAACATACACATACACATAGTTGTTACTTTCAATTTTTTAATGCTACTTCAAATTATACATTTTCACAAACACTTCTTATGCACCCTATTTATGAGTATCAAACCACTTTGGCTATCCTAAATGTTAGTGAGAACACTATAATATGCTCAACACTTAACACTCGTCATCAGACATCTTATATTCACCCATAGACACTCACATACTCACCCATAGGCACTTACGCTTACCCATGACACTTGCGATTGGTGTATTTTATAAGTTGCTAAGGATGTTTCCCTACTATGAGTTAGCTTTTCCTAACCTTTTCCTAACACTTCCTCAACCCTACATCATAGAACAGAGCTAATATTGATGTTCTTCTTCCCCTAGGATCATAAATTGGGAAAAACGCAAGGCGACATGCGCCCGTGTCACTCCGCGCAAAGACAGTCAACCGCACCCGCAGGTGCGCCGCGTTCCCGCGTCCCCATCCGCCGCGTCCCCGCCCGCCGCGGGCGGCCCGCAGGCGCAAGTATTATTTTTCCGCGTATACCCGCTAGAAAATTCCACCCGCACGCGAGAGTCGGCCGCAAGGCGCATAATAATACCCGATATTAAAATGCTTCCGCGAAGGAAAATCGCAATATCAACGAGTATACATTTATTCAAAACCTTATTATAGTTATCTAAAGCCGCATATAGAATCAGAGGATTGAAAAGATATAGTATTCAGTCTGTACAGGAGGCAATGGTTCTTATTAAATATACAAACCGGAAAAATTAATTCATATTTCGTAATATATTTTGTCTTATACATTGAAAATATATTGATAAAACATACACTGTTACAAGACAACAATTGCTTGTAATATCTATAGGAATTTCCATTTTAACACTTTTTACCTATATATTCACTTTTTGTAAGTGTTATACAATAAATATTATAAAAAAGGCAGTTGTGGATGTAGAACAAGAAAAAAAAAACCAGAGTGGTCTTGATATATAACATTTAGTTTTTATACTACACAACTGTACGAATTTTACTTAAAAACCTTGAAAATTACATACGCTTAAACGCAGTAAAATCAGTAAAATCAAGTAGAAGGTGTTACCTAGCAACATGGGGTTAGTATGCTTTTGCTTTACTGCTTTAACTGCTTTAAACCTCATGTTTTACTGCTTTACTCATGTTTTAAACACTCAGCCCCCCGCTTTAAAAATTCTCACAGGTAAAATCTACATCATGTTTTTATTGACTGCTTTAAATCAAAGATGTGTTAAGAATAAATAACAAAAAAAAAATCAGTAAATCAACATACCGTTAGGTAACAAAAACAATATATATTATTTTGGAAATTGATCATGGGATTAATTACCCTGTTTTATTTTACTGTTTTAAAAAATATTGTTTCTAAACTCATGTTTTATATATTATATATAATTTACTTTAGGAATATTAAAAACTTTCATATGTCTTCTATTCTTTTAATTAAACTTTATTTACACATAATATTTTATTAACATTACATACCTTAAATTGCAGTAAAAATCAGTTAAATTACAATATAATTAGATTTCGGCGTGTGACCTAACATATAAATTAGTTAGAGGGATTAGTATTGCCTTTTTGTTTTATATATATAAACCTGCTTTACTGCTTTAACTCATGTTTTAATTAAAATATATATTATATGGCTTTAACTCAATGTTTTACTAATAAAGCATTATATTGAACTCTATTCGCCTCTTGGAACAAAATATAATGGACATTCTCAAAGAAATCACTATATTAAAGGAAAACTGCTTTAAAAGACATTGTTTTTAATGTTGAAGAAAATTCAGAAAAAAACTACCAATCACTTTCACATGTTTTACGCCTTTAACTCATATATTTATCTTAACAATTCTCATGAACGGATACAATCCTCAATCAGGTGAGAGCGAGATTATGAGAATTTATATCTTTATAAATTAAATCTCGTATTATTAAGTTTTCATTTCTTTTTAATTTTATTTTTATTTATTTTTATTCCACGCTATAATATTTAAAACTAAATTTAGATATCCTTTTATTTTAATGTCTAGCAAATTAAGTAGGTTGTTTATACTTCAATAATCATGGCTCTGAAGGGAATACATCTGTTTTTCTTTCATTTATATTGGTTACGCAAACACATTCTCACAACTATTCACATACCAACAACGATCACAATTCTGACATCAAAGACTAAAAGAACACATTCACTACACAAGCCATTCATTACACAATCCACCTTAGCATACCACACACACACACCAACAACACACACACACTTACACTTATACACAAATGAATACAACAATATGTGCAACTGGAATATAAGCAAGTAAAAACACACAACTTTTTTCTTACTATGCACACGTGGGATTACATTGATAACACACAGGGTATATAATTCACTTACATCCTTCTACAAACATTATAACAAACAGTTTTTCCAACTTTCGGTACAGATCGAGGTACCGAACGATTGTGTTGATGGAGGGGGATACTCTTTCTTTAAGAGATGCATAATTTTACATTTGTTCCGGTTCATTTATATCTCAGGGAAAGCATGGCAATGTAATCTTTGAGAACCGCTATCTGTATTTAAAACCGAAAATCTAAGAGCCCAAGGAAATAGGAGCCTCTTTCCATGCAGACGACACCGAAATTCTAATCAAGAAGCATGCCACATCATTTTCCACACACTTACACATGTATAGTACTCACTAAGCCATCATCACCACACATAATTGTGTGTTAAGTCAATATCTGATTTTCAATTAAACCTCTACTATGTATTTCGACAATGTACATTCTTTATCTAACATCAGGCAATTGTACGACACCGACTTCTTACAAGGTATTTCAATAACCACTCTGTGACAAAAACCAACACACTACATCTGTTCAGATTTTAGCACGTCCTGAGCGAAGCTTGCAACACGACAGATTTACTCAAAACTACGTATACCATGGAAGGATAAAATTAAAGAGTTTTTCTTAGGAACAAAAAAAGCAGGAACGAAAAGATATGCGAGACCAGTGGTGTGAATCGGCATGTAAGAGGTTTTTACCTTTATAAAGAGAACCTCTTGAGTCGAATGACCTTTCGTCATTGAAGAATAAAAGAAAAGCACCTGGTGCAAAGCTATCGAATTTCTTACAGAGTGATTACACTAACTCGTTATCTCTCTCAACAAACAGGATTTATCATTACATGTCTATCTTATCAGATAATCAGATTTACCTACACTCTTGAATTATCTTAGAGATATTTACTCATTTATTTACACTTCTTTTAACGTATAACAACCTTAGTATTTAGGATAATACTAACCACTCTTGTCTATAACCATAGTTTACAGCAGGTTCCATCTGGACATATGGTCAGTGCAATAAACTTAGTGGAAGACATTATTCAACTCTCACACAGATTGACTTACACACACAGATTTTTACTTACACTCACACACAGATTTACTTACACACACCACACACCCACACACACGCCCACTCACTACACATATAACGTATAATTTTTATTAAACATTTCTATGATTTTAATTAACACGTACATCTTATTATCTACTATTCATTCAAATCATATACTAAATTATTTCAAAGTTTCTTAAAACTTCTATATAAAATCAATCAACTTTCTGAATAAAATATTTAGTTATTCTCATAAATGTGCAGACACCACGTAAGAATATCCATTGTTAATTTACTATCACAATAATAAACTGTTATACAATGGTTATGCGGACGGGCAGGTTACTTTTTTAGTTAATAAATAAAACAATTTTCCATGTGATATACAATTAACGCTAAGTTTTCCCAGGAAAACTTCGGTGTACTAATTTGGCTCCTACATTTCAGAATGCTCCTCTCCCTGAAAATTTCAAAAATATAACTTTTTACCCCTTCCTGGTGGCATCTTCAGTTTTAATTATTTTATTTTTCTCGTTTATTGGTGATTTGAAAACATACTGCGATTAATTTATACGTTTGACAATGACTCGCATTTTGTCTCTCGCGAATTCCGAAACCACTATTACAAGCAATAATTTCACTCACGTAAGATAATATTATCCAGCAGAAATGCATGTAAAGCTTTACAAGTAGCAGCCATCATTTAAGACAACAAAGGCATCCCTCCTTTTTTCTTATACAGACCAGCCCAACGCTCTTACCTAAAGCCACGCCCTCACTCTATAATTGACTCTTACCACACTAGAGGAGTGGTGGTCTCTGGGCAGCGGGTTAATTGTGGCTGCTAGAATGAAGAGATATCTCAGCATAAACGCGATGGCGGCTTCTTTTTTGTGAGCTCAAATCATTGCTTTTAGGAGCAGAGGCTCTATGTTTATATCACGCTGAAAACATTATTGCTTACTAAACTCACACAGAGGACAGATAATTAGGCCTTCTTTGTCACCCTATCTCTGCAAGCATATAGACAATAGAACCCTTATTTTGCGTAACCTAATGATAAGTCTTGAATACGTAAGGAAAAATCTTTTTTTTCTAACGTGCTCCTATCGACATTATACTCTATGAAAGGTTCTTTGGCATTAACTGTTCACAAAATTTCTATTTCGCACATTCTCACTATGACAAGTGTTTTCAGTATCAATTTGAATAATATTTTGGCGAATTTCAGACCTGTTAACTTTAACAATTCATAAACTGCAATGTCAGAGAACTTGTATTATTTTGTAAACATCTTAATATAAAACGATGGTAAAATGTCTTGTATTCTTTATCGTTTATATAAGATATTTAATTATTATATTTAATATATTATATTATCTATTACATTGACCAAATCCAATTTACAAGGAGAAACACAACAATCCGCAACTCCTTACAGAATACGAAACTGACCTCTCTCATTAAAATGTGTTGAAATTGAATAACTACTTTAGACCTTATATATATAATAAATTTTTAATGTATATAATCATTTGTAGCTTACCGGTGACGATTTTAAGGACTAATTCCACTCAAGGTTATCAAAATATTAATTATCAAATAACTGACCTTTTTTCTTTTCTAGTAAAAATGTGGTTAGTCTTAATCATAACTAATTTACGTTAATAGGTATATAATAATAGGCTTATATATAATATCACCTAAATGTTATAGGATTAAATGACTTCATTTTTTATGTATCTTTCATTATACCATTTAGTACTTAGCATTTAAGCCTACTTACACAGGTTCATAAAAGAGTAATTCCTAGTATATTAGATCACCATAAGAATCAATTGATTATTATTTTTAATTTAATTTAATTAATAAAATATAAATTTATTTCAAACTGAAATCATTTATTAGACACTGATAATTTTAAGCGCTTAAGATCCACTCCTTTAATTTGCGAGAAGATTGTTAAAGCTTAATGCGAAAGAAATCCGTGTCTTCTTTCCCTCCCCTACTCGATAAAGATAGAATTCTCGTGTCTACGAGTCTAATATATCTATAAATTTCTCTGCTTATTATATGCACTCCAATTTCCTTCCATCTGACGTATATTGTGAATTTTGGTCAAACGATTTCTTAGATTATTTTTATTGTGTTCAACTATTTTGAAGATTATGTAGCAGCTCATTATTTGTTCTTCAAAACTTGCTATTATTTAGAGGAGTTTACACTAGTTACCGTGTCAGCTCAGATATTTAATTTAGATCACTCTTTCCTCAGAAACCCATATTTTCTCTTCTCTGAAAACTTCAATCATAATATTTTTTTTAAAATCATAGTCATTTAAGCTGTTAAGCGGTGCACAGTTAATTCTGATTTGCTTATTAAAAAGTGTTTTATTTTTACTAAGTGTATATCAATTTTTATAATAAAATACTACCTACATTGGGAATAATTATTAATTTCACGAATAGATAATAATTAATTCCGTAAGAATATTATCAGTAGTCACGTGAACGGCAAAATCGCAACGACGCGCCCGCAAGCGCGACCCACGCTGGCGGCCCCACCTGACCGCATCGAACCCGGTCGGCGTATATATTACTCACGCGGGGTCGCGAAAATTTTCTTTATGATCGATGCCGTTGTAAAACTTTTCCATTACAACTCATTTTTGTATTTTCAAATATACTGCTTCCTACTATATTATGAATCGTTCATTTTATTTCTTGTACTTGAACATTTTTATTTTATTTATAGAAATACATTTCACTGGTAAAGTTTCTTGAAAAACATCTAGTTTTTGAAAAAGAACATTTTGTTTTGTAGAAAAGCAGTTTGTTTTTTTTATTTTATCCTAAAGTTATAATTCCCTTGAGGGATAGAACAAATACTCGGGCTGTGACGTAGGCTATGGTTCCTCTTTGTGGTTCCTTTAAGATCTTATTAAACTGTTAAAGGAATGTAAAAAAGTTTTATATGCCTTAAAGGTACACCTATATACGACGTAAGAGTTTAATCGTATAGAAGTTATCCCATTCCTCCCTTTTTCAAGGTATGTCTTTACGGTTTTTAATCTTCTTAATGTATAAGTTATGAAAAAAGTTGTTTATCTAAAACATTATTACATAATTACTATACTACTAAACCAAATAACACCAATTGTTGTACATGCATAATAAAATCCCCTCATTGTACACAACCGTAATTTCTCTTATGGATTTCCAGTATTGGTATCATATCATTATACTTCAAAATTACATCGAAGTATGTAAGTTCATACCTCCTTCTATATCAAGATGTTGTATGCATTCCGGCAACACATCGAGGATATTCTCATTGGTTTTGGGTAAATAAACACTCATTATACCAGGACTTTAAATAAAACTAAATGCTCCTTGAAACACATGTTTAAATTCCCGTACGCTCCACTCGCTTTCAATCTAAACAAAGAAAAACTTAATCAACTTTTTAAATTGATTGTTCTTTATTTAATTGAGAAAAATAAAAGAAGAAGGTATTAATCATTTTTTTTAAAGATTAAATTAACTTGAATAATATTATTTACCATAAAATGTATCTTTTTTTTTTCAATTACTTATTAATTACATTATTTTAATTACCTTTTTTGAAATATATAATATATATATATATTATATATATTATATATATTATATATATATATATATATATATTATATGTATATATATAATATATATATATATATATTAATATATATATTATTTATATATATATATTATATATATATATTATTATATTATATATACTCTATATATATATAAATATATATATATATATTTATAATATAATATATATATAAATATAACATATATATATATTATATATATTATAATTATATATAGTATATAATATATATTATATATATATATATATATAATAATATATATTTATATATTATATATATATATATATTAAATAATATCCTAATCTAAAATCACCCCGGAAAAGTTGTTTCCCTACGATCACCTATAATATAAAGGTTGCGTAAATATATATATAATATACCCTTGATTAAGCAGTAAAATATACAAACTAGATATTTAATATTTATACATACTTGAAATAGGGATTTCAGTACTGTGTCATCTAATAAAATGAATTCTAATACCCTAGGCTATGTATGCCTACATTAATATCTAATTATCATTAATATATTAATACCTAAATATATTTGCATAAAATCGTCACAGGGCACATATATATTATGTATATCCTATAGACTTATGATATTAACCTATTATTAATAAAGCGTTAGATATTAAATATTACGCACAGGTCAGAGGTTTACCATAATAAGTAGTCGGTTCCGCACTCAGAGGTTACCGCGCCTTCGACGGTATTATTAGCGCTCTTTATTATAGCGTTATTATATCTAGTAGGCTTCATACTAGTGATTACTTAATCTATTTAAAATCTATATAGTGAATTATATTATTAATTTATCTAATTATTTATTTAATAGATAATGAATTATTAATAATTAATTATTCATACCCTCAATATGTAAGTAAGATATTCAAATATCACCTTATTCTCTCTTACTAAGAGATGAGTTAAGATTGGATGATTTAACACATGCCCACTGGAAAACAAGTTAAAAGTTAGGTACAGAAAGAATATGACGGGAAAATAAAAAAAAGAAAAGCACTACCGCCCCTATTAACCTCTTTGTATGAAGATATCCATTACAGCAAGAAATTTCCAATACCCATAGCATTCTTTCGAAGTGGGACACCCGTTAACGAGCCACTAAATAACTCGCACTCTACACTAGTACAAAGCTTCCTTTCTAATGAATAAATTCGCACAGTTGTTGCGCAGGTCCACTAAACCATAACACCTTCAGCAATTCACATGGAACCCATATGCACGACCACTCTGCCATTTTCATTAATCACTTTACTATTTGTTTTTCTCTCACACTATCTTTCACGAACTACACATTAAAGCTTCTAATTTTCAAAAGACGATAAAATAATTCTCGACCCATATCGACATAAGAAGGTCATATGAGACTAAGGATTCTCCTCCAAAGCTAATCGTTACTACACCATTCAACATCACTAACCGCTATATTGTTCGCTGCACGAAACAAGGTCCCATCTTCTTTACAGGACTCTGACTTCAGCAACAGACGTACTCATCTACACGATTAATCCAATGCATCACTTGATCCACTATTCAGTATTTATGAACACTATATTTCATACATTATAATATTTCATCAATCAATTGGGCAAAAAAGATAGATATCTTGTTATTTTGCATAATGTATTCATTTATTACTCACATTTTCTAATTTCGTCACACCACACAACACTGCTCCATAACTCTCTCATACCTCATTTTATCAATTTTTTGACTCTCAGCAGTGGGTCCCTTAATGGACTTAAAATCAGCATGGGCATTGATAACAAAACAAATAATGTGACTCTTTTAGATACCTAACAAACACCTCTTTTATATCCGAGACCCGATAACGTCATGCTATACTTTATGCAGCTAAACACAATACACAACGTAATAAACATCTATAACCAAGTAAAAGGTCAGTATTGAAAAATATATTAATTTTGTACCTGGATTAGGCTCACTATAAATTCGCCCTGGGTTCATATAAACAAGTAATGTGATTTAATATTAAATTAAAATTTGGACACTAAAGTAGTTTTATTTTTATCAAACACATTTTTTATACAGAGAGAGTTAGGCGATTTAAGTTTTCTTGTTCATGTAATTGATAGAGTGGCAGGGTTGGTTGTGTTTTACTCCATCGCTGTAATGGATTATTGTACAATAGTACATAGATTAAATATAATAAATAATGTTAAATATCATAAATTTAAATCTAATACAAAGAAAATCCGACTTAATTTTATACAAAAACTTTACCCAATAAAATATTTATTTTTATTAAGAAAGCGCTTTAAAGTATATATGTTGGTGAATTTAGGGCAGATGGATAATTCATATTGATCTGTAAGATAAGAGTCGAAGCTTTCGGTATTCAGAGATAAGGATTTATTTTTAACAACTCAAAAAAAATACAAGTTGTATTTGTATAGCTATATAGTCAACGCCCCCCCAACTCTGAAAGTCTCCTTGTTGCGATATTCGTTAATTATACATAACTAGGTCAGGCTGGTCTGATAGATCAACCTGGAGTTGCCGGGTAAGTCGGTAACTTATTCGAAGATGTTAATGGTTTACGGAAGATTCGGAGTCGAGGGAGTCGGTAAAAGATTTTGAATCAACGACTTACCACAACAACAACGTCGCGAGGAATTAGGGGCTGAACACATCGGTGTTATCTAAGAAGAGGAGGTGGGCGAAGAGGCCTTCAGGCTCGAAGCGCTGATTAACTTGTTCTATTTTTGTTTTATAGCATAGGGGATATGCTTAATTATACCTTGCTTTAAGGATAACTAAATAAAAATACTTTTGAAACACAAAGCATTAATATATGAATTGTATAAAATATCGTTATGGGGCAATGAGTTTCTTATCATTGGGTCACCTTTTTAGGTCTGTACATACAGGAAAGGATTTTCTGGCAACTGGTGACACTTCGTGTTTCCAATGGGGATCACAAATATTCTAAATAAAATCACTTAAATTTTAGAAATTTAAGCTTATTTTAAACTGGCTAAAACACGTAAGGTCAAATATCATACCTCGAATTGAACCATGCTATTTTGGGCACAGTTCTTACAGTTTTGTTATTGACATCATTCTTCTTGCAGTGTTCTGGGAATGATATCATATCTTTCTAGGAATTTGTGCCATCATGGAAGACTTCTGACTGATATATACCCGATATATCTCATTAATAGATATCGACATTTCTTAGAAAAAATTCAGTCATATTTTCTTGTAATAATTCTCCGTTTAACGCAGTAATATTTCAAGAAACTCATTATGGGACAAATAAAGTAAAGGTTTGTTTGTGTATTGCATCACTCAAATTTGGCACATTAACTCTTTTGGATTAGGATGAGTAACTGGACTTTCGGGCTTGATTTTTGTCTGCAGTCCAATGTATTTAAAAATTGTACGTTTTAATTAAAGAACATAAAATGTTTTAATAAATATATACGTTATTATGTGGTCAAGTGAGTGGGGCGTGGTTGTGGTGGGTGTGGTGCTTGTGTGGTAAGTAACACTCTGTGTGTGAGTGGTAAGTAAATTGTGTGTGTACAGTAATCCTGTGGTGGTGTAATGTAAATTCTTTTGCTCGCATGCTTCATTTGTTAAGTAAATCAACATACGATGATTTGTTGAGCTGAAAGTAATAATTGTGTGTATGTCGGATTATAAAAGTAAATCTGTGTGGGGAGATTGATGTTATATGATAAAAATACTAGTAGTGAGAATAGTTATATTCAGGTTAAAAAAATCCATTTATGCGACAGTGTGTAATAGTTATGTAAAATTCTGTGTGTGTAAGATGTAAGTTAAAATCTGTGTAGTGGTGTGTAAGTGGCTATATCAAATATATTATTAGTATAAAAAGTGTCTAATGGTTAAATTCATAGTATTAAGTGTTCATAGTGATTATGTTGTTGTGATATATATGAATTAAGTTGCCATAGTGAAATGTTATTGTGTATATATTAACGTGTAAGTGTGTGTGTTAGTGTGTGTGTGGTTGATGTTAACCTATCGCTGGTTCGTGTATTTAAATTAAGTTAGTTATAGGAAATGTTAAAGTTGTCCTATGTTTGGTTATTAAATGTAAGATGTCATAGTGAATGTGTTGTAATAACTATAATGACTGTCATTTATAGTGTTATGTGGTGTAATATTAATGGTTAACTCGTTGTCGCCAGATGATGTGGGGCCTTGTACTGGTGGTCCGTGTCCGTACGCACCGCTCTTGTCGCGTAGTCTGTGTTGTCAGCTTTGTTGTTCGTCGCTGTAAGATGTCCGGTGTGTTGTGTGTACTCCGATCTTCGTTAGCGTGTCCACTCTATAAACACGTTCTACAAGTATCAAAGCACCTCAAGGCTATACTCGTGTGGAAGATATATTCACTATCGATACTACTAAGGTATAGGGAATTTAGGATATAATAATAACGAGGATCAGGAAACTCATGGACGATGGAGGGAGAAAAATAATAAAAATAATAGAAAAATAATAATAAAAATAAAATAAAAATATAATAAAATAAAGTAAAAGTATTAAAAACAAAATAAAAAACATAAATGTTAATAAATTATATGATTAAAGCAGTAAAAACATATGAGTTAAAGGCAGTAAAACTTGTTAAAAGCCAGTAAAAACTAGTTAACAGTTCAGTACTAACATGAGTTAAAGCAGTAAGCAGTAAAACAAAGTATACTAATCCCTCCTTTGGTGTTAGGTTCACACTTCTAATTGTTTTTACTGATTACTTTGTTAGGTATTGTATGTTAATAAATATATGAGTTAAAGCAGTAAAACTATGGTTTACAAGCCAGTAAACATGAGTTAAGCAGGATAAATTACTGTCACAACAAGCTAAATTATTTACCATTTAAAGCCACAATAACAACTTGAAATTTATCGCCGCAAACTCGGCTTTTTGGCGTGAAATTTATTTGGTTTTTTAAGCGTAATTCTTCTAGGTTTTAACTGATTCCTATTATTCTGATCATTTTAAATCTGCTTATAAAGGTATGTAATTGTAGTTCATTTTTTCAAAACCTAGGGTAATATATTAACTCAATTATGAGTAAAAAATATGCAAGTAAAATACAAGCTTGTTAATTTATTAGTTTATACAGATTCTTCAGCTAGCTATGAGAATCAGGACTGTAGTTACGGCATCGGGAAGCAGTAAGGTTTACCCACATGGAGTTCACAAATTCCTGGTTATCTGATTGGGTTAAGTCCGATGATATAAGTCTAAAGTTTCAAAATTATCACGAAAGGTGTTTCACTAACCCGTCCCTCGGGTATGTCTCTTTATTCACAAATGCGGTGGGCTAAGAGCAAACCCGCTTCTGGGAAACGGGCAGTCTATATATTGATATATTATCTGAAATCTTAAACTGCTTATATATATTAAGGTATTGATAATTTTAATTGTTTTATAATATAATAAAATTAATTTCGTTTTTATAGATTGATATTGATATAATATATAATTAATAAATGTTATTTCTATATCAATATAATTTTTTTATATATCTGGTTTTTTATTTCTTTTTATTAATACAATTTTTAAAAATTTATTATAAATTAATATTATAAATTGATATTTATAAAGTAAATTATATTATAAAATAAAGATTGTTATCTGTATTAAATTTTAGAGTTAATTAATCAAGTTTTAGGCTGCGAAATGTTTTTATAAAAATCGTTTAAGTATGAAATAAAAATGAATGAACTCGTAGTAAATATATATATATATTTCATTCACGCGGGAATATTGCGCCTGCGGTGCACGGCTAACGCGGCGATAGGTTATTACGGGTACGCCGAGGAAGATATGTATGGTAGACAGAAAGAGAACCTGAGCTCACTATAAGGCGTGGCTCTCGATATATCCCAAGTCTGAGACACAGGGGATCAAGCTGCGCATTCAGGGCGAGATTACGCGCGTCCCCTCTTCGGGCGCTGACTGGGCGGCGCACCGCGGCCCGGGGCCGCGAGCGCACCCCCGGTCAGGGCGTGGCTTCTTGTGTGTCTCGCAGTGAGGTGCGCTACGATCGCTGCACCTGGCCACTATGGTTTTTTACTACCATTATGACCTAGGGTAAGACATTTAAATATTAAGTTCATATGTTGGAATTAAAGGTAGGGTAGAAATCTTTAGTCAAGCATCTTAAATTCCTCTTTCATAGTAGCCCACCTCCCTAGCAAGATTTCAATAATAAAACATATAAATCCAATCCGCAAGTGTCACTGGGTTAACTAAGGCGTAAAGTGTCCATAATGGTGCTGAAGTGTTAGAGTGTCCTGGTGGTCAAATTAATATTCAGTGTGCTAATTGTGAACGAGATGTGATACATTGGGCAATACAGATTAAATCATTTTAGTGTGTATTAAGTGTCATATAGTGAATTGTAGATTAGGTTATATAAAGTTGAGTCATTTATAGATGTAGTGTGTATATTAAGTGACATAGTGTGTTTATTTAAGTGTATTAGAAATAAGCACAAAAGTTCAAACATCCTAGCAACTATTGTAATATACGTTCCAATGATTACCTTCTTCAAACCTTTATTTTTTTCTTGGAGCCTAGTGAGGGTTTCTACCTTTAGATTTATATCACACCCATATTAGGATTAGCTTACTATATTTATTACTAGGCTCAGTATATATAGTATAGCGTTAGAATAGGGGTACCCTTTAGAAAAGTGCTTGAAACAAGTGGCACTTTATACAGTTTGGCATAACTTAATGTCAATGGCACTCACTTGGTCAACGTTATAATGTGGCATACTCATTTAGTACATTACATTTATGGCACTTATACACTTGGCTATATAACTAATTGGACTTTATTCAATTATGGCACTTTAACACTTTGAGCACTATAATATTATTACACTTATGGCACTCTACACCGGCACTCATAGAATATAATACATAGACAACTAATAGTAACATCACTAGAATACATACGATTCAAATATTAGTTTAGGAAGCGAAATATTAGTGACTGAGGTGTGAGTAATAATAGGAGGTGGCTAACAAAAATTTTATTATAGTATACGAATTAGTGGAGCCAATAAATGACTCACAATATTAGGTATATTATATTAATATCGGCAATAATATTATAGGTATATAAGGTTCTCACACACCGATATTTCATGGGTCAATATAATATTCACAAGGTTAATGACATTCAAATATTAAAGCAGGTTAAGTCCTTATAAAAGGATAATGAGTACCAATTAAATTAATAATTATTAAATTATGGATAAAATATTAATTGAATTATTAAATGATCAAGTAACAACAATAAAAGAAATCAAGATGAGTTATTTCAATGGACAAAAAAACAATTAAATAATCTTATGTGATTATTATTAAAGGGCTAAGCCCTAAAGGTAGTGGCCACAATATTCAGGAGTGGCCAAAAATTTTAGATACACTACTTATATATACATTAGGATAAACCCAAGTGGTGATCGAAATTACATTAGTGTATAATTATAAACTATAGGTGGAATATGTATGTTATATATTATAATATTAATATCAGAGATGTGGTCGGACCTACCTTAAGTGAACTCTGTGTTGGTCTATCTTAAGTCGGGTACTTTAGAGCTTGGTGTTTAGTATGTGTGTGTGCTGTGCGTGTGGTAGACTTAGTCGGGGTAGTTATGCTTTGCGAACTAAGTTGTGCGAAATTAGAGTTTTGTGATGTGGAAATAGATGTCTTGTTTGAGTTGTGTTTTGGGTTGAAAGAGAGATTAGGTCATTGCTTGGAAAAGAATACATTTAGCATAAAGTAATCTAAGATGAATAGGATTTTACTAGTTAAAATTTAAGATTAGAGAAGCTCCAAAGACTATTCCCTCATGGCCTTAGATATATCTCTATTAATTTTAGCATATTAGGATAACACGAAAATATGGAATACGTGTCAGCTGGGCTCGTGCTTTCGCAACCAACAAGTGAGAGCACACATATACACAAAAAGATCGGTGGATGACCAGTGAAGCAGTACTCGGTCAGAATATAATTGACCCATTTTAGCGATATAAGTTTGGTTTTTTTTCCCCCATCTAAGGATAGTCTAAAAGAGTCAAAACACTCGTATTTTGAGTCCTAAGAAAGAAATTATAAAATCAATAGAGGCCAAACAATTATAAGCGTTTTTTTAAGTATAACATCAAAAAGGGCGAAGCCCCATAAAGGAGGACAAAATTACCTTAATGGCGTGGATGTCGGATAAACACAATAAATTTTGACTTGTATCAATATTCTTGAAAACTAACGAATTGTATTATTACTAACGACCAAACAATTTTACATCTAGGAAGAGGCCCACGATTGCTGGTCATTATTATTTAGCTACGTTTCTCTTATAGATGTTAGATCTGATAAACTTGAAATTTTGAATAGGAAAGGACAATCAAAGTATACCTATTCTTTTATAATTAATTATTTGTTAATTATAAATTTGACACAGTGAAATATTCAAATAAAATATAAATAAATGTGAAACCCATGGAAAGAACAAAGGGTTTGGTCGAAAATATTATGCAGAAGCGGAGTGTAATATAACGAATTTTTTAAAAACTATAAACGTAAATTATAGCTGTACAGTCAAAAATTAAACGTTTTCAGCGGAATTTGTCATTGCTGATTGTACAAAGGTTAGTTATTATTATTGATACTATTATAAAAATTAGGGTTTGTACCATAAAATTAAAAATTTATGGGGTTGCCTCAAATAAAAAAATTTGGGTTACTATCAAAAAAATTTTGGTTTAATTGCATATAAAAATTAATTATTGGAATTATATATATATTAGTTAATATACCAAATAATAGTTCTAATCAACAAATAATTCGGGTTGCTAATATCAAAATTAGTGAGTCTTAATAGTGACCATAAAAGGTCAAGGGTCAAGTAGATATAATAAAAATATCGTTAATACTTATATAGCTCATAATTAAATTTAGGTCAGCGGTCAAAAAACAGGTCAAGGTTTTCAGTATCGAGGTAGTATTAATAATCAGGCCATAATTATATATATACTATATAAAATTATTTATAAGATATGTCCGGTAGATAAATAGCTCTATACCTAACTAACTGGAAATTTTCCTTGTCCACGAAGCTTATTGCATTAACAAGAAGGTGAAGACAAGAAATTATCTTGTAATTATTATTAATATAAAAATAATATATTAAAACCTAATTATGCGCTTATCTAATGTATTGAGAAAGTATTTATAATCTTTCTGCACGAAGATAATATAATATATTATATTATTATTATAATATATTATATATATATTATATATATATACTATTATAACATATAATATATATTATATATATATATATCTATATATATATATATAATATTATATAATATATAAATAATAATATATATAATAACTATATATATATAAATATATATATAATATATATATAATATATATATATTATATATATATATCTCTAATATTATAAATAAATATCTATCTAATTTTTATATATATATATATATATATATATATTATATATATATATTATATTATATATATATATATATATTATAATAAAAGTAAAAGAGGAAGAAAAACACGAAGTAAAACTTCTAGAGCGCCCACTGTATTATATATATATATATATATATATATATTATTCTATATATAATATATATATAATATATAATAATATATATATATATATATATATATATCGCTGTGAATTTTAGCAGCGTCCATATAATTACCACCTTTATTATAAAATATCGCGAATTCATGAAAAAGCTCGAACTATGGAAGAATGGACCAGCTTGGCTTAAACACGACCAAAAATATTGGCATGGTTTTCAGCAAACAAGGAGTGTTCAGGAAGGGCTTTCATCTACCTTCGCAGTCATTCAAGCCCCACCTCTTCCTATTATTGACATATGGCCAAGTATTCTTCCTTTTCAAATTTGTTAAGAGCATGTGCTTTACTTTACAAATTCGGCACATCTTCTATCGATCCCATCGAAAATGATAGGAAAGGTCGACTCTTCTTGCTCAAGATTATGCAACAAGAAAGTTTTCCTGTCGAACTTCGTTTTTTGAGAGAGTTTCAATCGGGTTCAACTTCTTCAAAACCACCTGATTTAGTTTCTCGCCTGAACTTCTTTTTAGACGATTTGGGTCTTATAAGAAGTACAGGAAGGCTGTCTCGCACTAACAACTATAGTTTCGAGATAGTGAATCCTGTAGTATACTTGGCAAGTCTCATCATCTTACTACCCTGATTGTCAGAGACGCACATATTTCTTGTAAACATCTCGGCATTCATGCAACTTTGACCTTCATTTGTTTCAAGGGCTACTGGATTACTTCAGCTCGTCATACAATAACAAGAGTTTTATCGGAATGTGTGACTTGTATAAAGTTCCTACCCGAAATTTACCAACTTCACAAAAGCTCAAATCAATTTTTATCGTCCTTTCACAAGTGTTGGGGTGGATTTTACTAAACATTTTTTCATTAAAATTAAAGGATCCACCCAACCTCAAAAATGTATATCCTTCTGTACACCTGCCTCAATATTCATTGTGTTTATCTGGAACTTATCCCAGATATGTCTTCTAAGGCATTCGTTCAAGCGGATGCTCTCGAGAAGCTTGTTGTATCAGAGGTAGGTTCCGAATTTTTACGTAAAATATCAAATTAAACATGTCCGCATTCCCCTATATAGCCCTTGGATGGGAACTATGTGGAAGAGGTCAATTCGGACTGTTAAAAATTGTCTCTATAAGACTGTTGGACGTAAAAACTTGGAATATTTCGATTTCACAACAGCATTGGCAGACACTGCTGATGCTATCAATTCGAGGCCTCTAACATATACTTCTTCGGATAAAGATACAGTGCCTCTCACGCCTAACTTTTTTTGAAATCGTTGGCTAAGTCAAGTATTGTATTACACAAGCACATTCCTACCGATTCCCCTTCCAGAGAGGAACTAATTCAATCCCTTAAACATCTACTGAAATATTCGAAGACTTCCGTACCCGGTGTTATAATGAGTATTTATTGAGTTTGAGAGATGGGAAGAGACCTCTATCAAGTCTCATGGAAAAATAGGGTGAAAGTAGAAGACGTCGCCCTCATTAAAAGTCCGGTCAAAGAACGACCATATTGGCAATTGAGCATTATTCAACTGCTCCTTTATGGAGATTACAATAGGGTTCGCTCAGTTCAGGTTCGTACTCCTGGAGGACAAATGAATGTTTACCCCATAAAACATTTATTCCCTTTAGAGATATCATTAACACGTAGTGGAAATCAAGTCAAGTCTCAAGGAAATAGTTCTGCTTCAAATTCGATGGTTTTACCTCATTATTTCAGCAAGTAACAATTCCTGTCCATACCAAAATTAATGATACTCCAGCGGTTGCAAATTCATTGCGTTCAAAAAGGAAACAAGCTATAGTAGTGCGTTTGAAAAAAACCTAATATCGGTAATGAATCGGAATCGGAATTAGCCGAGGGTTCTGATTAATCATACTTTTTTTTCTTAAAATGACACGAATTCGTCGAAATTCGTGCCATCGCCCCCTCCAAGTATTTTGAAATTGAAATGCTAATCGAAACCTTAAAATGTTTCATAATGAAAGTTTGCGCTTGAATATGCTTGGGTCTCAAATTCGTGTTTTTTAATTATTGCCTCTTTGCCAAATCTAATGATATCCTTAAAAATGTTATCTGTTTTAATTGTAAATGTGGGAATTATAAGACCGGAAAACTTTTGATTAACTTAAATGGCTAGATTTGATATGCTGGGATTATTATTCAAAAACAAAACTTTTAAGTTTTCGACCTCGTACTGTCAAGTCGCTAATTGAACTTGTCCTGAAAAAAAAGCTCATTAATTCCTGCTGTCGTTCGATGGAAGTGGATTCTTTTCAATGAAACTCCTTTCCTATTTTGGTTAAGTGTTTGCAATTAAAAGTGTTAAATCTTATGATCATAAAGGCCTTATATAAACCGTGATTAATATATAACTTTATCAAGCGCATTGTAATGCTTTTTTTAATTGAACCAAAGCTTAAGCCTTAATTCAACTTTGACTTCGTGAATTAATATTGTCAAACAATACGTAAAAAAATTATTTATATCTATACTAAGAGGCCGGTGATATTAACTCTGATTGCACCGGTGTTGAACCTAACAATATCATATCCAAAATTTGGACTACTTGGATAAGAAGTTTCAGTTTATCAACAAGTAAGTTATTTGCGTTCCTTTTACTATGGGTTAATGATTCCATTTTTTAATAAATTTATGTATTGAAGCACATGGCATTTTTATCAATTCTAATTCAATTATCGTAAAGTTTACAAGATTTAACTCGGGTATACTAACTATGTTTATTAAGTTGTATTCTCATCTTTGATTAGTTTATATAATTCTATTCCATACAATTCATCATCATTATTATTTACTATCATAATAATCTTGCACTTTATTATTCAACTCTAGAACATAATTAGATTTGATGGTATCTATATTATAATTTATCGTTATATATTTCTCTCATTTGTCCAAAACATCTGGCAAATTGGTATGCTATTTGTCTCATACCCTCGTCATCATATCAAATTTATCTTGTCCATAAGATAATTATCTCTTTCTATCAACGCGACACGAGCTTACTTTTTTTTTCTATCTCTTTTTTTCATTATTTTATTGTAGCTTTTTTAACCTGTTTAGAGGGATATTCTGTGCTCAAAATTTGTAATTCTTGACGACATTAGCCCTATCTCACCACTTTCTCTTTCTCTCCTCACATGTACTATTCCAAAAATAATATCAAAATCAATAACATATGTGGGAAAAAGCATATCATACCTATATCCATATCAGATATCTACTCCATCACAGCACCTCTCAATCATTAATATATTTTCATTCATTCACTGTGAGTTTTTATATTTTGACATATAACATTGTTTACCTAACTTATTTGTGTAATTCAAACCGTATTTAATCTCATATATCTCATATTATTTAATCAATATAGTCTCACTTATTTATTATTATATTAATTATTATTCCAGACACTATATCTAATTATTCCTAGATTAACGGTCTCAGATCCTTCTCCGCAGCCGATGAGATGCGAGACCCGAACCATCGCCGGGCGAGAGTTGGAGGCACAACCATATCTACCTTCCATCTACCATTCTACCAACTGCCTCACTTCCTCTCCTACAAAACAATGGTTCTCATATTACTGCTGTCCTTGTCCTATATTTGTGTTTTTTTTTTCCTTTTTTGATGTCCTGTCCTTAATATGTTCCATTCCACTGCTTTCTTTTCTCTTTTTCTCTTTCTCACTGCTTACTCATACCTGTAACCCATTGTCCTTCAGTTGCATTTCATTGTTTCATATATATTATCTCAACATTCCTCCCTATCTTCTTCTTATGTCACTTCTCTTTCCTGAAGGAATTTTACCATAGAAATCTGTTCTTCAAGGATCCCCCTTTGTAGCGTTTTATAATAGTATTATATATGAGCTTAAGGGAGAGGGTCTCTATCGCAAGCTCATTTTAGGGATAGTTTTATATGGCCATGTATATATGATGTAAATAAGGTAGTTGTGCTTGTATTAATTATGTAAATAAGGTAGTTGTGCTTGTATTAGCAATATTGGTTTGGTAGAGTGATAGTATCAATAGTTCTTATTATAAAAATTAGTTTGTTATTTTCAATAGTTTTATTTTAGTAGTAAATACTTTTTATAGCATTGGTTTATGAGTATATATTCATAGATAGTTTGATAAGGCATGGAAAGATTGTTATGGAATGTCCGTAATTAGATAATCATCGTATTTATTTATTTAACCCATTGGTTCTTTATTTAAGAAAAGATGTTTGTAGCAAGATCCTTTGTAGACAAGAATTTACCTATTATTTTTTTGCGAATTCCTAAAAATGCACGTTATTATTATTATTATTATTATTATTATTATTATTATTATTATTATTATTGATTATTATTAATTTAATATTTATTATAATTTTCAGAAGTTTTAATTATAATCTCATTATTTTCTTCAAACATTATTAGTATTATTTACTTCTAATCTATCTTATTAATTTACCTCATAATTTAATCTCTCATCTATTATTTTTAGAAACTACTGATATATTTTAAATTTCAGAAGTTTTAATTTTGCGACGAATCTTACTTACTAACATGCTTCATACTAAACAGTGGTGTTTTTTTTTCTCTATTATTTTTCTTATTTTTTATTTTTTTTTTTTTAAATAAGTAGTAGCTTGTTTTGGGTGAATAAGAAATAACAATAGCGCTTTGTACGCAATTGTTGATGCTGTCATAGCGTATATTTTTAAAATCTACATTTGTATATTTGACTGATTTGTACAAATTTTCATAACTTCCTATTATATTTCAATATTTTTGGCTACTTACAAAGGTTTTATTTTACAAGTCGTAATTAGAAGTCAAAATTACTGTAGTAAGTATTGATAGTATGATTGAGATTTAAAAAAGTGCAGGAGAGACCCTCGACCCTTATTTTTTTAACTGTATTTTAAATTCTGTATCTGTTGCTACTGCTTCTGTACTGTATTCTGTCAATGTGCCATCCATCCTCCCGAAGGTCTGTCGATTCTTACCAGTAACAATTTTTACAGTTTCCATCTATTACTTTTCTGCAGAAGAGGATGAAGAACCCCTTGCCGAAATATTAAAAAGAAAAGCGAGGGCGTATGCAGTTCAGGGAGTAGAAATTTTTTGCGTTTGGGACTGCTGTTGGTTGTGGATAGAAATTCAGAAGATTTTATGCCTAATAGTGTTTGATCCTTTTGTTGAATTGTTTATTACACTTTGCATCGTCGTCAATACCCTTTTCATGGCCATGGACCATTACGGAATGGAGGAAGGCTTTGCAAAGTTTCTCAAAAACGGAAATTATGTAAGTTTTTTATTGTATTATTTGTGTTCAGTTTTTATTAAGGAAAATGTTTATGAAGGTCTAAAACTTAAAAATTCTGGAGCGTCTTCAATGGAGAGGAACAGGAGTACTTTGCAAAGAACCAGAGTTCAAAACTCATTAAGATGGGAGTATCATATATATATATATTATATATATATATAATATATATATATATATATATATATTTAGTACTATATATTATACTAATATATATATATATATATATATTATATATATATATATTATTTATAATATATATATATATATATATATAATAAGTTATATATATATATATATATATATATATATTGATATATATATAGTATATATAATATAATTCATATATATATAATATATATATTATATATATATAATATATATATAATATTATTATATATATATAATATATATATATAAATATATAATATTATATAATTATATATATATATATATATCTATACTATATATATATATTAGCACTATTATATCAATATACTATATATATATATAATATATTAATATACTAAATAACTATACTATTCATATATCCAAATATATACTATATTATTATGTGCATATTCCTATATATTATATTATACTATATATTCTATACCCTCACCTGACACGCCTCAGCTTCGTGTAATCTAATACTATACATCTCTCGCCATACGTACGATTACTCATTCCTCAACATTCCTACATATTACCTCTACTTAGTGCACCAAGACTATGCGCTATCCAGCTATACCCTTCGCAGCCACTGACCAGCTGCTTGGATATGTAATTTACATATACCATGCCGTATAGTACTATACATATACTATATATACTGTATAATATTACTATATATATAAGATATTATATATATATTAAATATGTGAGGACGATTATAGTATAATTTTGACGATGACGGGATTAATGAAAAAAGTATATTTTAAAAAATTTAACTTTATAGTAAAGGAAACAGAATTTAAATTGTGTTCACTTCATTCTGATTTAAATGTGTAAATATATTAAGAACCGCATTTAATGTATAGAAAGTTTTCCTGTTATTCACTAACATCTTGGTTTTGTGTTCTAATTTCTAATTAAAATAAAATAAAATAATAATAATAATAATAAATAATAATAATAATAATAACTAATAATAATAATAATAATAATTCTCTTGATTAATAAATAATGATTTATTTAATAATTAAAATCATTCTGCTCCTCTCAAATCTTAATGTTTTAGGTAATTTTGCGACTTAGATAACGGTTTGTCCCGCCTACCGTCTACAGCTATACTAGAAATAATCTTTCCCCCACAACTCACCACTGCATATTACAAATTTCATCCTGGCCTAAAACTATATGTCTTGACGAAAAATCTACATAAGTCGGTACCTAACGAGATCACTCTCTACCTCTACACATACTTGTTCACTACAGTACGACGGTTACTATTACGGCCTATCGAATTCTCGCAACGGACATATATAGCAGCGCTCAAGACTACCTCCTCGCCTCCTACTGTCCTGCCCAATCGAAGCATTATCATTCCCAACTGATCATTGTCGCAGCGGCTGGCCTCACAATGCAAACTGCCATCAAACTGTGCCAGCGCACGATCCAACGCACCCGACCATCGCTTAAGTGTGATCTCCTCGAATCCCCAGCGGAAAGAAAGATATTTGCAGTAATCAAGCAAGCCTTACTTTACCGCCACACCCAACGATCACGGCTGTAACAAATCACGACGACACCTTTCCAAAGACCCTCACCTCGAATACGCCGGCGCCGTCACCTACACGTATGCTAATTATTGTCCGCTACACATAGTATAAGGCTCAATACGCCTTTCTTTTAGTGGTAACATCTTTAATCGGGCCCAGAAAATTGGGACAGATGACGATTGACGCGGACAATAATTATGCCGATGCCCGATTCAAGTCCGTCCCATCACTGCACAATCGCCATCTACGCCCGCATCACGGCATATCTCCAGTCCCTTTCTCTCTGATCACTCCGGTCCTAGTATGTCGTGTACCAATCTCCACATCTATGGCTCGATTCATAATTAGTCATTATACTTAACTTATATAGTCTCCACTACTCCGACCAGATAATAGCGTAAAATCTTATCTACGTTACATAGTCTGACATAACGTCGTAGTCGCGATCATACGTCTACCAGCCTTTCGTGCCTACTCGGATACCACACATACTATCGTCCTACTTATTTCACCAACACATTACTAGGCACGCTACACTCACTACACTTGATCATACACAGACGGTTACAATATATTACAATACATTCGGCCACGTTAACCTTACATACGTGACGTTCGCACTTACTATTACGTAACGAAGATCATAACGCTGAATCAACTCATATATTAGTGACATAGATAGAAGCCACTAATATATATATATATAATCAATATATATATAATATATATATACTATATTATAGATATATATATAATATATATATATATATATAATAATATATATTATATTATATAATAATCATACATATATATATATATAATGAAACAAAAAGTTCGGACATTACTCTCACGATTAGGATGGAATGAATTTTCTACAGAGGAAGAAATCGATCAGTACTCTTATCCACGCGACTCACATTAACATTGATAGGACGTTCTCAGGAGTTAACCATACCCATCAGCAGATCAAAAAAAAAGATTAAAACTACAATAAACATTAATTATTCTAATGGTTAAAAATAAAAAGACTAATAACCAGTAATGAGTAATTTAATAAGCTAACTACTAATACCAATAATCAATAATAATAATTAATAATAATAATAGAATAATAATAATAATACACATAATAATAATAATATATTAACGACCGAAAAATAAATAAAACCATATAAAGACTATTTAAGATGAATAATAAAGAAATATATAATAATAATCAATAATAATACATAATAATAATAATAATTAATAATAATAATAATCAATAATTAATAAATAATATGGACTAATAACATTAAAAATAATAATAATAATAATAATAATAATAAAAGCAATGGCAACAATTGACAAATCGATCAAAAATACAATGACGAGGAATTGGCTTCTGAGGGGACGGTTTCATGTTCAAATTTATGTTTAAGTAGAGGAATCAATAATATTAAATCGGATCTAGATATATATATGAAAATACACACCCTACCTCAATAAACGTCTGTCTCATATTCTTAGTATAATTAATAATAGCAATATTTAATAATAATAAAATTAATACATATTATACAATAATGTGGGAATCAGATTAATAACTAATAATAATTAATAATAATATAATAATTAAAATAAAAAAAACAACAGACAATAATAATAATAATAAAGAAACAGTAAAGCAGTAATTAAAATTATTCCTAAATAAAGTTATAATAAACTGTATTATATTACCGGTTTTGCTGACAGTCTTAAAAGGAATGCAAAATAATGAAATTAACCGCTTATATTCAAAATCTAGGAGAATTAGTTGTTTGTGTATTTGTGTATTAGGACATTTTTAAAACCAGTGCAGAAAAATATTTGACACAATGGTGTAAAAATAATAAATTAAACAGTGATTTAAAAGAAGATTATAAAAAATTAAAAGAAAATTAAAAAATAACCTGATTTAAGACCCATCTGAGTTAAGTTCTGGTTTTGTATTTTTGGTGATGCAAGCTCTCGCGCAACCCTCGACCGCTCCAAGCCCTAAACGGTCCCACAGCACGATGCTGGAGATATTTTAAAGTTTTCTTTAGAGATACTATGATTGTTCTCTATTAAATGGGTCCTAATAGCTTAATTTTCAGGCAAAGTAATTGGTCTGTTGATTCTAAATGAAAGACCCAGATGTTTGGAAATCCTCAGCTGTAGCTTAGCAGTCCTCACAAGAATAAGAGTAGACAACCGAGGATCTCAAACAAGTTGTAAAATATCCTTCATTATGAAAAAATTCTTTATTTTAAAATCATCTATTGGTATAAATATGAATTTATACGTTGGATAAGTGCCCATGTTCATGAAAGGAGATATATAGTAGTACTACTTAACATATAATATATATCTATATATATATATATCATAACTATATATATATGACTAATATATATATATATTTATAATATATATATATATATATATATATAGATAGTATATTCAGTATATATATTATATAATATAGGTATATATATATATATATACTATAATACTACTATATATATATAGATATTAATATATATATATATATACTATATATATATATATATATAAATTTTCTATATATATATAATTATATACTATATCTATATATATATATATATATATATAATAATACATATATAGTATATATATATATAACTTATTTATATATCTATTATATATATATATATATATGGCTGTTGTGGTAGGCTTCTGACAATCGGAATCAAAAGTAATGTATGACGATTAGGGAAAGCGTGTGTAAGAATAAATGATTGGAAATGATTGATTGGTTTAATAATTAATAGCGGAGTGAGGCTAGGATGTTATAATATGTCCTATTGATTATTTAATTGTTATATGGAGTGGGTTATGAAAGAATTAGAGCATGGGGGGCTGGCCAGGAAAATGGTGTTGGGAATGCATGGAGAAATCTCGGAGGTGAGTGGAAGGGTCGCCCCTACGCCTATAATATGCGCGATGATCTTGGTCATGGTGTGCGCGTAATCTCATGCAAAGCAGCTTTGCACGAAATGGAATCTACAGTAAAGAGATACCTTTACCACGTGGCGTACTGAGAGATCTGCTCAAGACAAGACATCTGGGAATGCCGTTTCTAGAAAAGTAAACGTAGATAAGCCAGTGTGAAGGTTATGGTTCGATGTAGTGAGGACATTCCTCGGTGTTAAGTTATGTTAGATGCGTGAGCAGCTGGGGGAAACAAGTGTCTTGAGTTTAAAATATTTAGGATATATATTGGATGAAAAAGGATAACGGAGGATGAGAGTTGTAGTAGAAAAAAGTTATCAATGGCCAGGAAGGTGGCTGGTCAAATTAAATCGGTTAGTGGATGTAAAGGACTAAGTCTTGAGTGCGCTAGGGTTTACATGAGGTATGTTGTCCTGTGTTAATGTTAACGTATACTAGTGAGAACTATGGTCTGGAATAAAGGTATTAGATCTAAAGTTCCAAATGTGTTCAGTTTACAGGTACCAATTCTTATGGGGCGTGTTAGGTGTGAGAAGATATGTATAAAATGAGGAATGAACGTTATTAGAGAGTTGTGTCTGTGTGCGAAGAATGGCGGTGATAAATGAACGAAGACTTTGAGGTACTGTCTTTAGTCATGTGGAAAGTGTACGATGAATGACAGCTCGGTTGGTAAGCAAATGATATAGTGGTGAGTGTGTTGCGGACCTGAAACGCTGGGAGACCGAAAAAAAAGTGGATTGAGTCAGTAAACGAATGTTTGAAGGAGAGAAATGTGAGTTTGGTAGAGGCGAGCGAAGAAAGGTGTATAACAGGAGTGAATGGCGGGGGAGTGTGTGTGAGGGTATGGTTGTGGCCCCACCTGGGCCAAGGCATGAACCCATACATTGGACCGATTTACCATAGTGCAGGGTCCATCGCTGCTCCCATCAAAGCCTCTGTTAGGGTGCGATTTACTGACTGCGATTAGTTCTCACTAATTAATGCGTACTTAGGAGGCGTTAAGGCTGGGGCTTCTGTTTCGACTAATGTCATGTATCTTCTACTGCTTTGTCTTTTCCGGTGCTCGCACGCACCTTACTCCATTCTCCTTGGACCAATGAAGGGAAGATTAAAGCAATATATCATATATATATTATATATTATATATATATAGTATATATATATATATATTATATATATATATAACTAATGTGCATTTATCTAGATAAAACTATACTTATATATATTATATATATATTATAGTATTTCTTTATTATGATATATATACTATCATAATCATCTATTATATAACTATTATACCTTCAAGCGTTATACGTGATTCTATAACATATTTATACCTAGTTCTATATATATATTTCTAAGTCTCGCCTACATATTACACTATAAAATAATACGTCACTCGATAACCTATATATATCTAACCTTCTACGTAACTATATCATACTACTCCACTCACCATATATATTAGTAGATATATTACTATATAATTATATATACTTATTCTAAAGCCTATATTTAAGTACATAGCGTTATATATATACATTCTACGAATGTGTGGATTGTGATCTTTCTGCGAATAATTCACAATGAAAGATGACTAAGGATTAATTTGATTAACTTTAATCTTTACTTAAAATTTCATGAAGTTCACTTATAAAAAAATTGTGCGTTTCAGGTATGTAATCACAGCTTATGTATATTGTAATTTGTGCCTACGTACGTACCGTATGGATATCTCAGTTCTACTCAATAATTATGCCTCATATAATCTTATCTTAATATACCATTAACGTTACACACCCACTGTACTACTATGCTCTATGTCTGATCATAGGTAACCTAGATACCTTCTATATATTATACTATACCTTCTATAATACTATAGACTATATTACTATATACTAAGAATAATATCATATATATACTATATATATATATATATATCATTAACTATAAGACATAGCTATTATCTTATATCTAATCTAGAATTGTCTGTGTGATTGTGATTTTGGAATAATTCAATGAAATCTGAAAGGTTAATTTAATTTGATTAATATTTTACTTAAAATTTTCATGAAGTTCAATATAAAAATTGTTAGTATGTAATCACACTAGTTATTGTAATTGAAAGGTAAAGAAATTTAAATCTAATAGTTAGACAATATAATAATTGTTTTGTTTTTTTAGTTTTTTACAGCAACCTTCAGTATAGAAGCCTTCATGAAACTATTTGCCATGAGTCCAAAATTTTACTTCAAAGAAGGGTGGAATATTTTTGATTTTATCATCGTTGCATTGTCACTCCTCGAGCTGGGTTTGGAAGGAGTGCAGGGTCTCTCAGTTTTGAGATCTTTCAGATTGGTACGTTCAATAAATTAGGGTAGGCATGAAATTGGTACTTTTATAAGAATAGGCTAGGGCTAAGCTCAAAAAGTATTGGTTTACCTTTATAACGAATAGCTAGAAATAAATACGTTCATAAGATTAGGCTAGACTATAAAAATTGGTACGTTTATTAGATAAGTCTAGGCAAAGAGATTAGTACGTTCATAAGATTAGGCCAGGTAGAGAGATTAGTACGTTCATAAGATTAGGCTAGGCAAAGAGATTGGCACGTTCATAAGATTAGGCTAGGCAAAGACTGATGAGCCCTTGATAACTTCAGAGTAGATTTTTTTATTTGGATCATCGTAAGTTAAAATACTTTTTTTTTGGGGGGGGGGGCTCAAGTACCTTTGGATTTAAGGTGTCATGCTTCTCCACAAGTTAAGATTACTTTTATCTCTTGTTACAGAAAGGTTAAATCAACAAAGGTCTCATAATTAGCTTACTATAAGCCGATTAATAAAATCGTTGCAAGCAAATCAATTAATAATAATAATAATAATAATAATAATAATAAATAATAATAATAATAATAATCAATAAATAATAATAAATAACACCAAATAATAATAATAATAATAAATATAATAATAATAAGAATAATGAATACATTAATAATAATAATAATAATATTTCTTCTTCAGCTTAGAGTGTTTAAACTTGCAAAATCTTGGCCTACCCTTAATCTTCTGATTTCTATTATGGGTAAAACTGTTGTGGCTTTGGGTAACTTAACCTTTGTGCTCTGCATCATCATCTTCATCTTTGCCGTTATGGGTATGCAGCTCTTCGGTAAAAACTACACAGGTTTGTATAATAATATAATATATATTTATATTATATACTGGTTTATTATTAGCCTATATATTACTATATAGTATATATATATCTTAATATACTATATATATATATTTTAAATAACGTATAATACTGCATTTATACCTAGCTTGATCATAATCTATAAATATAGGTATATACTATATATACATATAAATTACACTATATATATATATTAAAGATAGTTACTTCTTCAACGTAGTGTGATGTATTAATATTTTCTAAACCCTTTGGCATTTGGAGTCAAAATACGAACTACCTTAAATATGTATTTATTATATCGTTAACTTACTACTACTACTTAAACACTTAATTAAGATTAAAACAAAGTTAAAAAGTTCAATATTCTTCCATTCTGTTGTGCAAATGAAAAGATAAAATGCTGGCAAGGCACATAAGTCTTTCGCTTCATGTGAACAGTCCTCTTAATCTAGCCGCCGGTGTATTTTACCCGAAGGTCCGTTTTCTCACGAGTCGCGTATTGTCAAGTGTAATAGAGGTTTCGGTGTCTTCGTTTGCTTATGCTGCACAACGGACATCATTTTGACTAGTCAGGGAGAGGAGGACGTGGCATTATGAATTTTTAAATTTTGTTTTTGCCTGAAAAGGAGGATGGTGTGCCCAAAAAGCAGAACAGAACGGACAGCATTATTTCGGGTTGCATAGTATAGTTGAATGAGATGATGTGAGATGTCTGCGAGTCGAGACATTCCCATGGTTTTTTTTTTTCTTCTAGTTACGGGGGTTGTCTGTTATATTTGCGATGACATACTCGGTGTGATTCTATTTAGAGCACGTGCATTTTCAATTAAAACATTAACGCTTACCAGTGTAAAGTGTACTGCTCATGTATAGATTGCGACGAATTCTATTTCCCGTTGGTGGTGGATGCGGATTACTGGTGTGGCGTAAGGCTAGTCCCGTGTTTACTATTCTGGAGCATGCTCTATCTTTATGTGACTGGTCTCGTAAGATATCAGAATATTGGCTTGTGATATTTAATGCGGGGCGCCTCCATCGGTAGATTGATGGCGTTCGTTTAATAGAAAAAGAGCGATATGTGATATGTCTGTGAATAGTAGTGCAATTTATTCTTCCTTCTGTAATTGAAATATTCTGTATACGATATTTGAGTGTGAATTTATATAATATTTTAGTAGACGTTGCGTATCAATAGAATCTTGTTCAGGAAATTACCTTTGTCGTTTGGCATAATTAATTAATGAAATTACTGTCGATTAAAAAATATAATCGTATGATGGTCTAAAAATATTTCTTTTCTTTAGAAGAAATTATACAAAAACATTTCGGCTAGACTGCATCATGGAAGGGTTAAATTTCCGACCTAGTGGATTGAGTCTATTGGTGAGCAGTCGCTAGGGAACTGGCTAGATTTACTTAATCGCT
>JABUQX010125613.1:0-7500 GCA_015478945.1 Trachelipus rathkii
GAGGAGATGAGAGATTAATAAGAATTGACAAAGCTTTTATAGATGTCTATTTGGAAGGAAAGAAATACAATGTATGTAGTGTGTGGTGTGGTGCTATTATGTTTGTTCTGTCTGGAGGTATGTTGTTTCTTAACAGAGAATATATGTTCTTATCACATAATTTTATAATCAATTTTTAATCTGAAATTATAAATGGCAACATCAGATCGGTAAGAACTATTTGTGTTGACCTCAAACATTATCAGACAAGTTATAAACAAAAGAATAAAAATAGCTTACTACATCAAAGTCAAAAATTAAATATAAATAGCAGTTTGCTACACAAGACGTTGTCATGTGCAACACGCATATAGTAAAGTGGAATGTTTACCATTCAAAGTGTATAGACCTACTATAAAAAATATTATTGACTTCATTACTCGATTAAAATAGTTTGAAAGAACACTTGTTTCAAGGAATATATTTTTACTCAAGCTATCATTTCTTAGAATAATATATATATCATGCCCATAATGTGTCTTGCATATGGGTGCGGAGAATACTGTCTCCATGAATAGTCCTGAAAGTGGAAAAAGTAAATATGATTTTGATTCTCCCTTTATCAACATTAAAAAATTCACACTGTTGCGATTCAGTACGACTTGATAGGAAAACTGTACATACATTGTCCATATTTATGGTTGTTGTCGTTTTCTTGAAGAGACGAAAGTAATTTAAGAATATTCTAAAAAGATGATATTACATATGGATACAAGTGATACTTATACTCGAGTCCTTCCGTATATCTATATATATATATGTAACGGAAAGAGTAATACTAATTATTTAGTAAACTTTTGGTTTTGTTTTACCGTGAGAGAAATTATATGCATTTATATATAAGTATATAGTATATAGTATTATATTATTTTATATTATTATTATTATTTATTATTTTTTTTTTTTTTTTTTTTTTTTATTATTTTTTATTTTGTGCGTGGCTTTGTTGGTTTGAACAAGATAGTTTGATGGAAGGCGGAAATCAAAATGATACCTATGTTGGTTTATACACAACGCATTCGTGTGATATAGCTGAGTTAATTAAAGACATATTAAGATACTTTAATATATATATATTATATAACTATACATGGTGAGTATCTGGATATATATTTCAATCTATAGTAAAATTCATCAATACTTAATATTAATATATATATATAATATAATATAATATTATATTATATTAATACTATATATATATATATATATATATATCTTACTTAATTTATTATTATAAGAAGATATTATTTCTCACTATCTTTCTCTTGCCTGACAAATATTTACCTATTAATTATTTTTCATTACATGAATAGTTTCACTTTGATAGTCATTCGTTAATAATAGCGCCTTATTTCATATATGAAAGTAAAGAACAAGAATGACAAGGTACTTTATTCCTGTCCTATGGTATTTTTAGTGAGCAGCTTTTAAAATGGTCAGATATTTAAGCATGAATAAAACTTACTTATTCTATCTTAGAAGGCTGTACGTAATTTGCTGGAAAATAATGGGTTATAAATATAGAGTAAAAAATTAAAGTTATTGTCATTGTAGTGTTTTACATAGTCATTCTCCCACATATATATTTTTTTAAAATAGATTCTCATCTTTATTTACCGAAAAAGCTTGCTGATCAAATTCTGGATATCCAGACTATATACAACTCATTTAGAAGAATATTTTGATTAAAATAGTTTCCGTAAGTGACCATTAACGACTTCAGAGAAATCGATTGGTAAAATAATTTATTTTGATATAATTATTTATCATAATGACTGTGAATTATGCATAGTTTCAGAGAAATTATAGCTTGAATATTGGAGAATCGTTAATGATTTAATTTATATATTGATAGTATATTTAATTAAGACTCAGAATAATAATTCTTTTTTTAACTAGTAAAAGTTAGTTTACGTTTATTTTCAATAAATTGACAAATTATTATATTATATTTAATATTCCATTTTTATTTAGTTACCATTACCTTAAAAATATGCTTTTTTTTAGTATTTATTTAAAACTTTCGTTCAATATATCAATTAACTTTATATAACACTTTTGTAGTTATTTATATATAATATATGTCACTTCCGTTTAAGTAACTTATATATATTATATATATTAATATAATATATATATATATATATTATTATATTAAATATTATATATATATTTATCTAATATATAAATATATAATATATATATATATATATATTAGTATATTATATATATATATATATTATATATATATATATATATTTATATTATATAATATATATAATATTATATATAATATATATTATATATATGATTTAAATATATATATATATATATATGATATTATATAATATATATTATTATAATATTAATAATTATATAATAATTATATATTAATATATTATTAATATAATATTATATATTATTAAATTAGATTAATATTTAGATATATATATTATATTTAATTTATTAATATATATATATACTTAATATATAATATATTAATATATTATTAATTTATAATAGTTATATATATATATATATTATATTACTTATATATATAACATATTTAATATAATATCTATATATATATATATATCTATATATATATATTAAAATATATTTTAATATATATATATCATAAGTATATATATATATATATTAATAATTATTAATATATATATTTATATACTATATATTAATAATTTTAATATATATATATATTAATTTAATATTTAATTATATTAATAATATATATTATTATATTAATATATAAATATTATATATATATATATATTAATATATATATTAATATATATTAATATATATATAAATATATTAAGTATTATAATATTAATAAATATTATATAATATATTTAATAATATATTATATATATAATAATTAATATATTTATTAATGATATAATATATATAATAGTATATTAATACTTATAATATATATATTATATATAGTATTATATATCTTATATATATAATTATTATATATATATTATATATAAATATATATGTAATTATAATTATATATATATTAAATATATCTAAATATATAAATATTATATTAATATGTAATATATATATATATATATTATATATATTATATATAATATTATTATTATTATATACATAATTATTATATTATATATCATATATATATATAGACAATGCAAGAGATGAATAGTTTCAATATTGCCATTTTCTAATCTAACATTTGATTCAATGCCTTATCAACACGAAAAATTTTAGTAAATTTTTAAATAACTTAAGTCCGATTACTATTCAATATTCCCGTATCTATCAAAACTAACACTCAATTTTATTAAAACACACAAATCCTAAGTATAAATAATTATATGCAAAGCGTATTGATTATAAATAGTAATCTAATCTCAAAGCTCACACAATATTTTATTATTTACATACGCAAATATTATGACTGATTACTGGCAGACTTAAGCAGAGGCAAATCTATATCGACGCCGATTTGAGTCAACGTGTTTTTACAGCGTAACTCTAACGTAGTTTGAGTATCAATTATTATTCAATTAATAAGAATTATATGTAATGAATCAATATATAAGTCGATATAGAGATGATACAAGTTATTAAGCATTATGAAATACATTATTATATATGTTAATTATTTAGTATATACATTATGTTATTTATAATATTTTATATATTTACATTATTCTTGCTTGTAAATTAGCAATTACAATTAGGGATTATTATAAAATAAATAAAAAGATACTGATACTGGAACATCGTATCAGGCATCATAATCCAACAGTTATGCTTGCCCTTGTAGATAAGGACTCATTTTTATTTGACTCTCGAGAATTAACAATATTGGTATATATATAGCTACACCGAAATCGCTACTTATAATTTAAAAATAAAGGAATCGAGTAAATAAATTGATGCTGTAGCTAATCTTATAAGTATAGACTTCGAACGAAATATTATATAATATATATACTTATATATATTATTATATACTAATTAATATATATATATTAATATATATATAATAATATTAATATATATATTAAACTATATATATATTTATATATTAATATATTTATATATATATTAATATATTTAATATTAATTATATTAAATTATATATTATAATATATATATATATTATATATATTATATTATTATATATATATATATATACTATATATATATTAATATATATATATATATATATATATAATATATATATAGTATATATTAATATATATATATATATATATATATATATAATATATATAATATATATATATATATAATATATTATAAAATATATATTATTATAATATATATTTATATATATATATATAATATTATAATATATATATAGTATAATAATATATATATATTTTATATTATTAATATTATACTATTATAATTATTTATATATATATATAACTATATATAATATATTATATAATATATTATATAGTAATTGTCCATTAATTTTAATATTTCTATCAAGAAATCCTTATATATAATTAGATATAGAAAATAATTATAATCTTAATAAGAATGTTGTAAATGTTTAAATGATCAATATTATTATAATATTTTTAAATATTTTATATTTAACTTACAATTCTTATTATAAAAGATAAGTGTTGATTTTATCTATTCTGAATAATTTTAAATAACAAGGATTTCAGAAGTAAATTAATTTTAATATTTAAAGGCATTACTATCTATTATTACTGTTGACGTCTTAAGTCTATATACCGTTTATATATATATTATTAACATTATATTATATATAATATTAATATTAATATATTATTATATTATATTATATATAATATTATATATATATTAGTATATATATATACATATTATATAAATATATATATATATATATAATATTTAATTATATATAATATAAATATAGTATATACTAGTGGGTCATTACATGAAAACTTATTTTTCAGGGGGGCTCCAGACAAAGTTGTTTTCTTCATCATATATTATATATAGTATATATTATATTACATATATATATATATATATATATATATATATTATATATATATATATATAATATTATATATATAAATAACTTATTATATTAATTATATATAATATATATATAGTATATATATATTATATATATATAATTATATATATATTATATGTATTTAATATATATTTATATATATATATATATATATCATATTATATATATATTTATAATAGTATATATATATTATTCATATATATATATATTAGTTGAATTAATTTGGATTCTATAAATATTAATATATATATATATATATAATAATTGGAAGGACCAAATATTAAAATTTCTAAGAAATATAATCTATTAATATTGTGATTTTGTTAAATTCTAACAATCGTCTACTTTTTTAAAATGTGTTCATTTTATGATTCGGACTGTGGTAATGTAGATGTAATGACCAAACAAGTCCTCCTGAGTATAACATCTTCAGTTGTTATAAATTTTAATGTAGTATTATCGATGTTATTTAAGTATTATTTATTGAGGAAGGGCAGTTCTCATGTAATTCTATTCTAACATTATCTCCTAAATTTTATTTAAATGTTATTTTCTCAAAGTAGTGATTTTTTCAAGTATTAATATCTTAATGTATATAAAATCTTATCTTTCTATTTGAAGCAGTAACGTATTCACGGGTATAAATTTGCCAGTAATTTATTTGCACATATCAAGAATATGTAATTAATTCATATTTTGGATTGTGACTGCGAGCAAGAAATAAGATTTACTCTGTTTCTATATTTTGCTGTTTATCTTGGACTCGATTGTACTTTGTGAATGCTCAATTATCAACTTCACATATAAAATTCATTCTGACTTTTTAATTCTAATTCTATCATAGTTGGTGTATTCTTTGATGATCTTCCTTGTAATATTGATTACTAATAATATTCATCTCAATTCTTTATCTTATCTTTATTCTCTATAGTATGGCATCAATTTATAATGCTCTATGTTTCGGAAATGAAAAATTGCAAGGATAGGATTATAAGTTTTTCATATAAATGGTTATAATATATATAATCTCTCTTTATCTATATAATGCTGAATATTCAATCATTTTACATTAATAAATTGGCAATAAATATAAAGAATATTGTCAGTATTAATTCAAAGTCATGTGTGAGTCGGAGTAGGAATTGTTAATTGCAATATTTAATATTTATTTTTTGGAATTTGGTTATATTTCTATTGAAATTATTTTATATTAGCATTTTATTCTTGAAATTTAAACAAAGTCACATTGGCTCTACGCTCATGGTTCCATTATACTACTTACAATTTATTTCTTTTACAATTTACATGCATCTTTTTGAAACAATAGAAAATCAGAGAAGGGAGAAGAGAGAAGAGAGAAGGGGGAAGAGAGAAGAGAGAAGGGAGAAAGAGAAGAAGAGAGAAGAAGAAAGAAAGAAGAGAAGAAAGAAGAGAAGAAGAGAAAGAAGAAGAGAAGAGAGAAGAGAGAAGAGAGAATACAAAATTATTATTATATAAATCATTGTTATTGATCAATTTTTTTTCTCTTTCACCATTGCTAATTCTCTAACCTTCATGGATCGGTTGGTAGTATATCGTTTTCTCTTCCCATTTGTCCTCTAAAACCTATCTCAAATAATAATTCTTTCGCTATCCGCTACTTTCATTTCTTCAACTGTCCGATGCTGAAAAAATCATTCCCTTTATTCTTCTTCTTATCCTATTTGATGGACATAACCTCTTCCAACATTTAAAACATTTCATTTTGATATCGTTTTACTAACATTTATTACCTTGTTTATTTATTTGTATTTATCAAATAGTTTTTTAATTTCTCATTTAAAATTATTCCAACTTTATTTCTCCCTTGATCAACTTGCATAAATAATTTTAAATGGGAAAACAAATTGTCATTTATCAATATTTCTATTTTCCTCTTTCTCTATCTCTCCCTCGTTTCCTACCTCCCAGCCTACTATACCTTATTCGTTAAACTAATTTCAAAATGCTAATATTCAGAGATCCAACTCACAAGGTTGAGTTCTCTAGTAGCACCGTATGGTTTCTTTAATTTTTTTTAATTTTTTTATTATTATTTTTTAATTTGTTTTTTTTCCTTTTTGTTCTTTCTTCAGATTAATGCCTCTTACGGGCTGGGCCCTTTTCTCTAGTATATTTTTAGTTTGCGTCATGAATAACAACTTGGCGCACTGTACAAAAAATAAAGTTAGTGTATATTTCGTAATAATCTTTCACAACGATATTGCAACAACTCTTCTGCTGATACCTACAACAAATTTTCGCCTTAAATGCAGAATCCACTGTACATGGCAGTAGATGGTCTGAATTAAAAGTTTTTCAACTCTTAACATTCGATTTAATTAAACACTCTAAACAGCTGATTAATTATCTAG
>JABUQX010125613.1:10000-15000 GCA_015478945.1 Trachelipus rathkii
TGGTGAATATAATAATAGAATGGAGGCCGAGATGGTGATTGAAGTGGATTTGGAAGTTGTGCAACAAAGCGTTTATGGAGGGTATAGTTACAGAGGGAATTGGAAGAGAGAAGCTCTTTATATAAATGAAAGGGAATCAAGGGGAAACTTTAGGTAACTATCATGGGAATTAGTTTTGAGTGTCTGTAAGGAAGATATGCTGTGTTTTGGTTGATAATAAGTATCCGAGTGACTGGTGGGCATTGATTCGCTAAAAACTAAGGTGCTTTAGAAGTGGTAGGGATGTTAGCATCAACATTTTACAATTGGAAAATAAATGAATAATACCTTATAATAAGAGAGACAGAGAAGAAGACGATAAATTCGTGGACTTAAGTTTTACTGGGCTTTTGCATCAGGCTCAGGACAGATTTAATAGGAAGCGTCTAAGCAGCAGATGTTGTGATTATATGTTGTTTGATGGTGGGTCCTCTGAATAGAAATCAAAAGTATGTATGTATGGACGATGGTAAACATTGTAAGAATATAATGGAGTTGTCAAGAGTGAGTGGTTGTAATTCCAATAGCCACCAGTGCGAGGCAGTGGATGTGTTATTGTCTCCTTGGTTTATGAATTTGTATTGGATGGGGTTATGACAGAATTAGAGGTAGGGGTGCGTCAGCGGGAGGTGTTAGAATCGATGAGAAATCGGAACGAAGATGCAGGGAGCCCTGTTTTACACACACGCACACACACACGGCTACGTATACTAAACAACATCACACACATCATATATATATATATATATATATTATATAATTATTATTATATATAATATAATTTTATAATATATATATTATATATTATATATATAGATATATATATATATATATACATCATATATATATATATATATATATATATATATATATTATATAGTAATTATGTAATAAAATAAAATTATAATTATGATAATATATATATATAATATAATATATATATTTATATATATATATATATTATATACTATATTATAACCTAATTTCCCTTCAAATATCTGCTGAAAACAAATTCTCATAAATGTATTGCACTATCATTCTATCTGATGGCTTTTCAATAGTTTAAGTTTTAATCAGACAAAAGGACTTCGTATATCTAAAGAGGCCGTCATCATCCAATTCCTTAATAAAAATTCATGCTGAAAGTTAAATATTATGTTGCATTTTCTATCCTGATGGTTCATGTTTTATAAGGATTTTCACTAAGCACTTACGTAGATTAGGTCCTTAGACATAATAGCAACTTAAGAATATCGTATAAAATTAATTTTAACGCTCTGACATAAACTCTTTTATTATTAACTAGATATGAACTTAAAAATTTTTAGTTGTCTAGATAACGCAAACTTGTCATATATTAATATTAATAATATATATATTATTATCATATATATATATATATATATATTTTAATTATATATATATATTATATTATATATATATATATATATATATTAATTATATATTATATATTATATATATATTATATTAAGTGCATTGCTCAGGCAGATGTCATTTATTTATTATTCGCTTTATATATCAGCTGAGTAATGCGGAGTATGCGGATGCGGATTGATTTATTCATTTGATTTTTAAACATCCTCGGATTATATTAATATGCGGATGCGCGATAAGCAGGATTGCGCAGAGGAATTTGTTAGTGTACTGAGACCATTTTTACAGATTTAAATAATATCACTTTTCACGTTTTTGAAATGGTATGAACGTTTGGTAAGATGACTTGATCATTCTAAGTGATGTCACTAAAATAGAAACTTTACTCATGATATTATCTGTATATATTAGTTTAAAGTATTATATATTGACTATTTTATATCATAGATAATGCATTTAACTATATTAACTTTAATGTTATTTAATATAAACTTGTGTTAAATTATAACTATGATAAAATATTAATTTTATATTTAATTTGTTTTGATTTATATTAGTTCACTTTTATACTATTTATCCTTCTTTTATACTATCTTTGGTACATCGAACTATTGTATCAAAACGTGGGGTATACGACTAATCGCACATACATGATCTTTGTACAGCTTCGATTCTGAATTCTCTAAGGATAAGTTACAGTGACTACAAATAATTCAAAGTATACTATAAGAATAAATAATTATGCACAGTTAATAATATATGAATTAGATATTAGGTAAAAAGACTAATTAACTAATAATAAAATAATAATAATTATTATTGAGTGGTAATGATATATATAATAATAAAAAATATTATATGGTATAATAATCAAATAATTAGATGCTTATTGAGATAAATAAAATAAATTAATTTAGTGGAATACGTAATATAATATATTAATAAAGTGATGTAAACTCAAATGATCTAGACTTGATCAATTAATAACATAGAAATATACATATTTATATGAAATATATAATAATTAAGTGAAATAAAATTTCCATTTTATATAACATTGAAATTAAATGAATATTAGGCTTATAGAAAAAATTAAGCTATAATAAAATTAAATAATATTAATAAATAATATAATAATTTATAAATTAACAATAATAATATATAGGCATATCTGGATAATGAATAATAAGCAAATAATACAAATATAAATATAATCTTAAAGTCCGAGTTGGAAGTAAATAAATAAAATTATATTTTATAATTTTAATAAGTGGAAGTGATATCTATAATATAAAAGAAATTAAATACCTAAACCAAATTATTTTACTTCTTAAAAGTTAAATGTGAGATACCATTTAATTATATTATAATATTAGCAAAACAACATTTAAAAGAACAAATTACAAATGTATTACGTAATATACTAACATTAAATTCAAATAAAATAATTATTGAAAGCGTTAGATATGTGAAATACATATAACAATAAATCACAATAAATTAAAGTATGACATTATATATATTAATAACTAAATAAATGATTAATATAATTATTTGGTTAGATATGAAGAAAGATATATGTAAAAATACATTAATGTTACCTAAATAAAGCTAACTTTATTAACTCAATATATACACGCTCATCAATATTTACGTTAACATTAAAATGTTACGTATTTTTACATCATCAAACAGGTATATATATTCCGGAATATAAAATCGAGAAATTAAAACTTAAATTTATAATAAATCTATACTAGGTATGATTTAGTAATATTAAATTTTGAGATCATTAATAGGAATAGGCTCTTCATAAAGTATGTAAGTTTATAGGGACCAGTCATGATGTTCTTGAGTTTACTAGGGTTTATTTAAGTTACTAGTATATATAATAAATATATATAATATATATATATAATATCTATATATATATATATATATATATATATAATATATATCCTAATATATATTATAGATATATTAATATATATTATATAATTTATTTTTACATAATAAGTCGCTCAGATAGCTTATATATATATATTATATATATATATATATATATATACTATATATATATATAATATATAATTACTATATATTATATATATAACCTGTCAGACTTACCTGTGCATTTATTGGGTTTTTCTCCAGAATGTACTCTCATATGAATTAAGAGCTTGTATCTTGCATTAAAAGGACGATACCTTCGTTGACAAGCTGCCCAAAAGCAAGTGAAATCGTCCCCTTTCCTCTGATCGATGTGAGATCTTTCAATATGTCTAGATAGGGCTTCTCGATTGGCAAATGTAATATTGCAATCTACCCATCGACATTGCCTGGGACAATCTTCTTCCTCCAGTGACTCCGATTTTTCTTCTTCTTGTGAAATCTTCTTGTATACTGAAATGGAATCTTCTAGTTCAGTTTTGACCTGTTCTCCTGCAGATTGAATGGTGTGAAATGGTTCAGTCACTTTATTTTCTAGTTGAATTGGAGAATTTTGAGGAAAATTTGCTGCTGATGTGCTTTCGTTTGGAAACTTTTCATTTAGCGACTCATCAACAAGTAATGAATGAAATGATAAACTTGAATTATCCAATACGTTATTATTTAATTCTGGTCGAGGTAAAATGTGTCCATAAGTTCCACATGACTGAATTTCGTTAAGATTTGGTTGTTCCATATTTTGGTTGTCTGCAATAGTCAAGCAAGATGGAGAAGAACGTATTATAGTATTAAAATCCATTCCCTCTGCTGTGTGAGGAGAAGAAGAGTGAGATCTTTTGTGTCTTCTCAGCGAGGATCGAAGAGACGGAAAAGGAGAAGGAGCAGACGAAGTTATTGGAGAGACACTCATCGGAGAGATTGACGCTCTTGAAGGGCCTAAATATTTTTCCAGCTCATCGGAATGTGACATCGGGATATCAAGTAGGCACGAAGGATCCTCAAAGAAGTCTTTCTTGCTCTCCTCTAATGGCTTCGAAAATGACGTTACATTAAGGTCCGAGTTATCCATCATGGATTCATTCTCATTTAAAGATGTAAAAAAATTATCTAATGATGGCACCCATTCTTCTCCCGTTAAATACACGTCAGAATGGAGCTCCTCTAATGCCCCTGTGATGGCTGTTGACGAAGAAAGGAGCGAAGAACTTAGATCAGTTTCGGAAGGAGCTTCAATATTAATTTTCGGCGGTGAAAATAAAGAAGAGCTCGAAAGTGGATCGAAATCAAAGGGCGAAAGGTCGGGCAGCGAAGGCTCAGGCGAAAGAGAAAAGCTTGAATAGCAGTCTAGATGCATCTTCGAATTATCTAAAAATAGAAGAATATAATATATATATATATATTATATATATAATATATTTTATATAATATTATAATTATATTATATTATATATATATATTATATATAAATAATATAATATATATTATAACTAATATTTTTTTTTTTTTTTTTGAGTTAGTGTACAAGACCCACCACGGCTCACAAACATGAAGCGGCCACAGCACTGGCTGAAAAAATCAGCACCATTGGAGGGCCCTGTCATATATATGGTTTTTCA
>JABUQX010125613.1:17500-47605 GCA_015478945.1 Trachelipus rathkii
TGTTTCCACTACTACCACTACTACTACTACATCTGCTACTACTATTACTAACTATTAGCTATTACTTTTAGATACTGTTAATACTAACAATGTTCTACTTACAAATACTACTACTATTAAATTCCTAATAATAATAATAATAATAATAATTAATAATAATAATAATGATAATATAATAATAATTTAAAATAAATAATATAATAATAATAATACTAATAATAATAATAATATAATAATATAATATAATAATGATAAAATAATAATCATATTATCATAAGCTGGAGCTGGTACTAATAATTAAAGAATATTATTTTGCCATTATAAACATTATTATTTTTTTTATTTTATTATTATTATTATTATTATTAATTTTATTATTATTATTCATTTATGATATTATTATTATAACTATTATTATTAGTATTAATTTGTATTTTTCATCTAATTTGAATGTATTATTTTATCGAAAAAATAAAATGTTTGTTATTATTATTATTATTATTATTATTATTATTATTATTATTATTATTATTATTATTATTATTATTATTATTATTATTATTATTATTATTATTATAATTAATTTTCAGATCAACATAAACTAAATTCAAAAAATTCGTCCCTTCAGATTTAATTTTATTATTTCGAATTATATAAAAATCTGAGTAATGAAAAATCGTTTCTTTTCGGAAAATCTTCGTTCGTATTTCAAAGTGTTTCGTTTTCGCGTTCGTTTCGGTTTTTAGGAGAGACACTAATTACCATTAGCATTCCCCTGGCACTACTTAAAGACTGTTCGAAATGAAGTTACCATCCTTTATGCCACAAGGACAGTGACAGTGCCGAGTGTCATCCTTTTGCTGTTGCCCACTTTTGAGCAAGGCATTTTAACGATGCCAAATTTTGTAGTGGAAATAGGACAAAGGAAATATCTAGATTTATATATATATATAATATATTATTATATAAATTATACTTTTGCCTTCTATATAATCAATATATGTTGTTACAGTCAGTACTATATATATAATATTTTTAATATATATATAAATTTACTAATTAATTCTTGCAAAGAAAATCAGTAGTTAATATTATATACTAAATATAAGTATATCTTATTTATACTATAATTTTCATATTATGTATATTATACCTCATATTATATTAGTATTATAATATATTTATACGTTGTATATTAAACTTCAGATAAAGTATATGCCATAGGATATTATACTTATAAAGAGTTACTGTATTTCGTCTATATATATAGATATATATATTATATATAATATATATAATATATAATATACTAGATCTATATTTAGCTATTGTATCTAATATATATCATACTAGATTACCTTATTATATATACCATATAATTCGCTACGCACGGATGATATATATATCTTATAGTCTTATATATTATTATAAATATTTCATATATTAGATATTCAAGTATTATTATTAAAACGCATCCCTATATACTGTAGTTACTTAAGCTTGACATCTTATTATAGTAGTGATATTTAATGTATTCGTTCTACTATATAAGTATTATAGTATAGAGTATAATACTATATATATATATATATACCTCGTATAATCATATAATAATCTATATCATATACTAAGTGATATATTATTAAATATTGCTACTAATATATATTATAAATAAATAAAAGTTAATTAAGAATATCTATTTTAATAATTAATTATTTTGCAAACTTTCCAAAAGTTCATTTTTTATGTAATCTAAGTGAAGCCTTTAATATATATAATATATTATATATATATATATATACTCACTTATATATATATATATTAGTGTATCGTTTATATTTATGTATATATATATATATATATTTATATCTATTAATATATATTATAAATATATAATTATATATAATATCATATATTCTAGTATATTTATATTATTATAATTATATAATATATATTTATATATATCTATATATTATATACTATATATCTAATATATCTAATAACTATATAAAATAATAAGAATATAATAATAATATTATTGTCGAATATAATAATAATTAATATATATATAATAAGTTATATATGATAATAATAATAATATTTATAATAAGAAATACATAATAATAATAATATAATATATCAATAATAAATATAATAAAAACTAATAAATAATATAATTTAATATAATAAATAATAATAATATATAAATAATTAATAATATATAATATAATCCAATAAATATAATAATTAATAATAAATAATAATATATAATATATAATAATAATATATAATAATAATAATAATAATAATAATAATAATAATAATAATAATAATAATAATAATAATAATAATAATAATAATAATAATAATAATAATAATAATAATAATAATAATAATAATAATAAGAATAGAAATTGAGTCATTTGTTTGCAGCAGATGCAAATGCATTGTCTTTCTCAGAAGCTGAATGTCATTTACAAGAATTGAAGGGATACCCATTGCAACAGAAACGGGAGACGGGAAGAAAAGGAGAGCTGCTTCTGATTTGAAAGTGCAGAACGAGTTTTAAGAATAAGATGTTATAAAAAAAAATAAATGATTTAAAATTAAAATTACACTTGTCTAGTCTACAAATTTTGAGGTTTTGGTTATTTTTTCTTTTTAATGAATTTGGCTTACCGATTTCTAAAATGTCCTTAAAAATGATAACTTGGCTTAGATTTTCGAGATAGAATAAGGTCTTAATATATCATATATGTTGATAAGATTTAATAATTACAAAGTATAATAACGTAATAAAAAGGAACACAATATCATTACACAGCTCTATAAAGTGCAGAACACTTGCCTTTACAAAGTTCTTTGATCTCGTTTTTAGGTTTATCTCGTTTGACATTTCAACAACAGTCAACAGTCTGTTGACTTCAATGGGCTTAAATGTCCTTTTTACCGTTTATCAGTATCACAGGCAGGAAATGCCACCTTTTATATATATATATGTATATATATATATATATATATATACTATGAGTTATATAATATATACTATATACTTTATATATACTATAATTATTATTATATATATATATTATATATTATTATAATTATTATATATTGATATATATTATTATATATTATATATATATATTATATATATAATATTATTATATAGTATATTATATATATTAATATATAATATATTAATTATATAATTACTATTAATTTTAATTATATATCTATTATTAGATTATTAATATTATAACATTATTAATAGTATATATATATACTATTTAGTAGTTATAATACTATAAATATATTATACTATATAATTATAGTATAGTATATATACTTATATATAATATTTTGGCTATATATATATATAAAAGTTATATATATAATTATATATATATATATTACTATATATTATACTTACTTACTGATATATATATATTATTATATTATATTAATATATATTTATCTTATAAATATATTACTATATAACTAATACTTATATATTATTTATATATATATATATATCATTATAATATGAATTATATTAATTATATATATACCTTTATATATATTACTAATATAATACTTAAAATAATACTTATATTATATATATTATATATAATTTTTAACGCAAAAGGCCATAAAAAGGTGGTTACAATAATACCTGAATCAGCCCTCTTATGCAAATCCTGATCAATTATATAAATGTTGCCGAGTGATTAATCTTTGTTAATGTTCAATTTATAAATGTTGATTCATGTGATCAAATAAGGAATAGTAAAAGTGTTTCCTTTACAACCTTCTGTTGTTTCTCCTGACTGGGTTTCTTCCTTATTTCATTTATAAAGTATTTACAAAGTTTATTAATAACATATTACCTTAAATATAAAAAACACTAAAATTAGTAATATTTAGTTTTTATAGAAAAAGAACATTATATTTGTTATGTATATATTACATAAATACTAATTTAATTTATTATAATATATATACTTATCTATATATATATATATAGTATTATATATAATTATATATAGTATAATATTATATATATATAATAACTATATTATTATATATATATGATATGATAATGATAGGCCAATATGCAGCATAAATTTGCCTTGTAAAATAATGAGCAACTCAATTGGAAAATGGATTGAAAGACAACTTATATTAACTCGGGAGAAAAATTACAAAATAAGGAAAAAATGTGGAAAGCTTTCAAGTCTTTTAGGAGAAAAAAGTCGCAAGGAAAGTCCTCTTAATATAAGAGAGAAAAGTGCAATATAGTCTCATTCAAAACAGGTTCACACACACACATACAATTCATGATAATTTATATATATATATAATATATTATATATATATTATATATATTCTCTTTCTATATATAGATATTATTAATATAGTATATTATTTACTAGATATATATTATATATTATTATACTATATATATATATTCCATACGATTATATGTATATTATATATATTATATTTATATGATATATTATATTACTATATACCTATATATATTATATATATTATTTATATATCACTATATATATAATATTATATATATATATATATTTCTCGTTTCAAACAAGTGTGTGCATGTTATCCACTTATGTGAATTGAATAAATGTTTTCGGTACCCTTTTATGTATTAAGTGGATTTGCTCAATAAAGACAGGAAGAATAAATAGTACTCGAAACAGAAAGAAAACCCAAAATTAAATTGAAATTTTTTTTCTTTTCCTCTTTTAAAACACCGAAAAAAGGGGTGAAATTAACAGTATTATAATAATTTTTAGCTGTAAATTATATTATACAAAATGAAACTATTAGTAATATAGTTAGCTTAGAAATTTCAATTAAATTTATCTTTAATAATATTAAATATATATTATATATAATATAGTATATTATATAATATGTGGTGTGTGTATGATTCATTTCAAGTTTGATTTCAATTAATTTAAAAGTTAGTTTTTAGCGTTTTCGCAATTTAAATTGAATTTTAAAGCTATCGCAAATCCAAAATTAGTATAGCCTAACTATAATATTATATATATATATATATTATATATATAGTACTGATTATATACCCGCGCCTCTCCGCGCGGCTGATCGGCGCTCATATATACTATAATAATTACTATAGAATAATTATAAATTAGTTATAGATATATATTCGATATATTATATGTATATAATATAATATAGATATAAATATATTATAAATAGGATTAAAAGGACCCAAAAGGGGGCTAAGAGGGTGAAGGAAACGGAAATAAGGCAGACCAATAGGATTTATACGGTGCCTTACGAATAGGCGAGGAAGTCAGCGCTATATATATATATAGATACATATATATATAATATAATATATATATATATACGATATATAAAAGAATCTTTCTGCTACATATGGTCTCAGTTCCATTCATCATTTTCATTTCATATCGGAATACATTATAGTTTTTTAATATTCACTTAAGGGGGAATTTTGTATAAAAGACAAGTTTTCCCGTTTTATTATGTAATGCTGGATTAAATTACTTAAAATTTTTCTCGGACAGTAACATGAAATTTTAGAAAATTAAGTTGCAAGTTGAGATGCAATTTAAGATGAAAAGAGCTTGAGAGGAATCCGATTATTTTAGGTTAACGTTTTCCCTCTAATTTTCCCATGATAAGAAAAGAGACTCATCAAATAAAAACTTTTATCAAAAGTGGGGGGGGGGGGGGGAAGATTTTTGCTCTTCAAATTAATTGAAAACCTTTAACAATTCAGATATTCTTTTCTTAAAGTCGGGCCTTGAAAATTCTGGTTTTTGATACCTTTGCCAGTACCAGTACGTGTCAAATAAACCTCCATAATATCGCATCGCCGACTACACTTGCGTCTTGCTAACATTCTTTACCACAACATATTAAAGTAGCTTCGGCGATAACTATTACGGATAAAGTATGCCACAAATGAACTTCTGTTATCGGATCCTAATGATACCTCCTCTATAGATTTTTTCAAAATCTTCATAAACAGAATTAAGCTGTTCAGACTTCCTAATCATTTTTTCAAAATATGAACAGGCTCGCTCTTTACGAAATCATTGCTTTATAGACTGGTTAAAGCTGTGGCCACACAATTAAGCCTTTCAAACAATCTTTCGGTACGACATTTTAAATTCATGTCAGTAATTTTTGATTTTGTACTTGCATCAATGTCAATAGTTGCTAGAATTGCAAGTTTACTAAATAGCTTTCTAAACAAATTACAACTGAATTCCATCTACTGTCAACAGGTACATCTAGTTTCTTGCCTCTGCTTGCTATATATATATATATATATATATAATATTATTATACTAGTATATTATATATATAATATATAATATTATACTAATCTATATAGTAATATTACTTAGTTATAATTTATCATATATATAATAATTTATATATATATTTATATTATATATATATATATTATATACTATAACATCTTTTCATCTATTACTCAATTATATCTCATATATATATATTAATATACTTATATATAATCTATAATATTATATAGTAATACTGTATATATAATATATTATATCATATAATATAGTTATATATTATTATATATATATATATGAATATATACTACGATAAATATAATTATATATATTTATATAATATATATATACTTTAATTTATATATACTAATTAAATATGCTTATTATATATATATATATACATATTTGAATTATATTCTATATATTATATTTATATTAATTATAGGTATATTATTTATTATAGGTATATCATAATATATATTATATAATATACTATATAATATATAAGAATAGTAATATATATATGATATATAAGAGATATATGATTATATATTAATATATAGTATAATATATATATATTATATTATATATTATATTTATTATATATATATATATAATTATATATCTATTATTATATAATATATATATATATATATATTATATTACTATATATATATTTATTATTTATTATTTATATATTTATTATTTATATATACATATATATATATATATATATATGTATTAATATATATATTATTATTATATAATATATATAGTATTATATATTTATTCATAGTATAATTATATATATAAATATATATATATATTTTTATATATATATACTATAATATTTATATATATATTTGATCAATTATTTACAATATAAACAAAATAATGAAAATAAAAATGCTTAAAAAAGCAACAAATATTTATATTTTAAAATTGTTTTTTTAAAGTTCTAAACCATTCGGTTTTTCCTTGGGTTTAAACAGCCATCCTACAAATTTAAAGCCTGCCATTTATTGACTTACCTTTGTTAATTGCCTAGATCTAGGTAAATTAATTGATCTTTCACGCTGATGTCGCCGTGGAAGAAATATGGAGAAAGACATAATATTGAGGGGCGATTTTAAGCCAACCAAAAGAAATACTATATCTGTAAAGTTTTAGACTCCATCTATCTTAGATGGAACTTATACCCTATTGGTCGACAGGGAAGAAGGCGTGGTGTTTGTGACATTTTGGAAGAAAAAAATGCTTGGTTAATTTAGGGTTTCCTATAACGGTAAACAAAACTTAATTAACTATCTAACCTAACCCTATTCTACGCTAAGCCAAACTTAACATAACATAAACCTAACAATAAATAACCTAACTAACCTACCTAACCTAACCTACCTACCAACTAACCTAACCTAACTAACTAACTAAACGTAACTTAACCTAACTAACCTACCCTTAACCTAAGCCTACCGTAACCTAACACCTACCTACCTGAGAGCTTCCGACCCAACCTTCGCCATAACATCACTCTCAGCCCTAACCTACTAAACTAACCCTAACCTAACTTAACTTAACTAACCTTATTTAACTAATTAACTTAACTTAACTTAACTTAACTTAACACTTAACTTAACTTAACTTAACTACTTAACTAACTTAACTTAATTAACTTATCTAACAAACCGTAACCTAACCTACCTAACCTAACCTTAACCTAACTAACTAACCCAACCTAACCTAACGACCTGCGGCGGGCTGTACAGAAATTTTTTTGATCGTTGTGGCGACTCTTTTTTTTCTTGTCGACGATTTGGGATAGTACCCCTTTAGATTAAGAAAGAGAAACTTCAAAAGTTTTACTATCGCAGATAGTGTATGAATTTATCTTCATTTCAGCAAGCTAGGTGAATAGGGTGACATGAAAGAAAAAATAAAAGCTCAAAAGACAAAAGCCTCCTAATGATGGAGAAATAAATGACGAAATAGTCCAAATTGGATTAACCTGCCATGGTTTGACTAGCTTACCCCTCCCAGAAGAGTGTTCCGATTGAACGATTGCTTGCAGTCACAAGCATAGTATAATAGATGTCGAAAAAAATATAATATTTTAAAATTGGTATGAAAGGATTTTATTTTTAATAGAATATTCTCTTAAGAAGAGGATAACAATATGGTTGAGGGCATTAATGAGATGGGGAAGCATATATATATATATAATATATCATAATATATATATATTAGTTATACCATATATTATAATATTAGATATATATAATATGATTATATATATATATATATTTACATAAATATTATATATAATATAAATATATCTATCTTATTTATTATATATTATTAATATATATATTAGACTATATATATATATATTTAATATTATTTATTTTTTATATATTATAATTTATTATATAGATCTATATATAATATTATTTATATATATATATATATAATATATATATTAATTTATAATTATTTATATATTGATATATATATAGATATTATATAATATATAATATATATAGATATTATATTATATATAATAGTATATTATATTTATAGGAGATATATATATATATATATATATATATATCTTATATATATATATATATATATATATAGTATATATTATTATATGGTAGTGTGTTGAGTACTGTGTGATTACTGTGTGTGTGTGTAAAAATGTGTGTGTGTGTGCTGTGGATTGTGTGTGTGTGTGTGGTGTGTGTGTGTGTGTTCCATTGCTGAAAGCATTCGAGTAACTGCTAAAACTATCTCCTTTCTCGAGCCCTGATTCTTATCTTTTTATCAATTACAAAATCATTACTCGACCAGAATTATTTAATTTCATATCAGTGCCATCCTAATATTATTACTTATATATAATTATATAATATAATTATTTAATATTAGATAATTATAATATATATATAAATTTATATATTATATATATTATAATATTATATAATATATATATATTTTGAATATATATATATTAATATAATTATATATAAATATTATAATATATAATTTATTATATATTATATTATAATATTATTAATATATATATATATAATATATAATATACTATAAATTATATCATATGAAATATATAATTTTATTCTATATTATATATAGTATAATATTTAATAATGATATTTATATATATATATATATATATATTTATATATATTATATATATATATATATTATATATATTATATTATAGTATATTATATCTTAAATTTTAATATATTATATATAATTATTTATCATAATATATATATATATATTATATTAATATATATATATATATCATATATATATATATATATTATAATACAATATATATATATATAATATTATATATAATATATATATAAAATGAGCAATTATATACAATGTCATAATTTTATATACTAATATTTCGGGAAATCATTTTATTATTAAAAAAATAAAATCAAGAAGTAAAGTCATACAAATCACTAAATTAGAAAAAGAGTAGCACTATTGAAAAAGGTTTTTTTAAAGAATTTTAAAATTATTCATTAGTCAAGAGCTATGTAAAATGCATATTTGAAATTCGACCCTTTAATTTGAAAGATCTTTTACTAGATTAAATCTCTACTCTTTTCTCTCTTTCTCTCTATTCTCCTTCAATCTTCTATCATTACTCATGCTTCTCTCTCTCTCTTCTCACTCTCTCTTCTTTAATCTTCTTCGAAGTTTTTAATATCCATTTTTTTCTTCTGAAGAGTAATTTAATGTCTTTCGTTGATTTTAATGGAAAAATTAATTTATTTTTTTTCCTTCCTCCATTACCGTTTATAATTAATTTTGTAGAATTATATATTTTTTTATAGAAGATTATTTAAAGTTTTATCGACATAAGGCATAGCAAAAAAAATCTTTACTATTAGTCACTTTCTAGTTCATGAAATAATAGTATATTATATATATCTAAATATAATAATATATATATATATCTATATATATTATATAAATATTATTATTATATAATATTAATATATATATATATATTATATATAATAGTTTATTACATAATCTCAGAGATGGTGTAAGGCTTAAAAGTATTTAAATTCAAAAATACTAATCAGTGCATGAATGTAATTTTAATAATTACAACTAATTCTGAAAATTATTTGAAATACGATTATTTTCTAATTAATTTAATAGTAGCAACGTAGGTCTATAATATATAAAAATATACTATATCTATTTCTTTATTAAATTAATATATATTTTATATATATAAATATATATCGTATTAGTTTTTAATAAGGCCGTTATCGGAAAATTAAGATTAGGGGCAATTCTAGAAAGTGTAATAATAGATAATAGGTATAGATATAAGAAATTAAATATTGGAGCTATTATATAAAAAAGATAATTATATATTATATATGAACTTTATGAGTTCTTTTGAACAAGGTTATGGTGATATAATTTAAATAAAAAGATAATAAGATGAAATATATATATTAATTATCTTTGTAGGTAAAGCTTTAAGAATTTAAGTAGTTAGAGATTAATATTAAATAGTAACCTATACTCCTAGCCTAGCATTAATAGCTATATATATTAAAAAATATATAAATAGAATAACAATATTTGGTAAACTTTTAACACATTAATATAATATAGTACTTCAAAATTTGATAGCGTAAATTTGAAGAACTATAGAAAGTGTAGCAAGAGTATAAGGTAAAACTCGTCAGAAGTGATGGTAGATTGTATTATAGTGTGAGAGCTCATACTATATATACAGTGACGTTGTATTGTCTATATAATTTATATAGGGTGGCATAAATAGCTTATTATGGAATATTGTATGAGCGCCAATACCTCATCAAGTTTTTCTCATTATTAGCCTAAGTGAGCTAGGGATAAATATACAGTAACCTGTAATTTTAAATGAGGATATTAATTAATCGATATTAGCTAGTATTGAGAGCATCGATATATACTATCTATATATAGCCATAATACGTAAATAGCCTGAGGAAGAAAGAAGTGGAAATAGTATATATTATTATAATGATTCTACATATGACTTTATGAGTACTTCTATAGTAATATATGTAGTAAGAAATGTATTTTGATGATAATGAGTATTCTCAAAATAATTCTTAGAAAAATTACAGGTTGAGGTACAATAATATATTAGTGTATGGTCTATTACATACTTTATAAGATTTAGTACTAGTGTATTCTGTATAAGCTTATATAAGCATCTAATTTATAGTATATTTTCTAGGAATTGGTTTGAGTAACTATATTGCTAGCGCTTAATTCTCCAATAGTAAGGGAAAGTTAGGTACTTTTATGACGTGACATATTAATATTATAGTTGATAAACGAATAAGGTTGGCGTATAGTCAGTATACGTGCAGTACACTTTTATCAAAAACTCTGAGAGTAAGAGGTAAATGCCATGTCGTGGTATCAAACCAAGCTTCAACGTTTATATGTATTATTATCAAGCAGCCTTACATGCTACTCATATATACCGATCAAATTGATAATGCTATAGTAGTATATAATTACTATTATTATAGACCTTGGCTGTATAGTATAAGAGAGTGATATCAAGGGTATATAGGAAGGGTGAAATCCAATCGTCCAGGGAGAATTGAGAAAATAGAGGAAAGAGATGATTGGCTTTTCAGTTGGGAGTATTAACAACCAATCATCAGGCGATAAGAGGAGAGGTATATATAATGATATATTTATTATACAGAGTTATGATTAAATAGATTGATTTTGGTACATTAGTATAGGTCAAGTAAGATAATATTAGTACCATTAGAGTATATTATAGAATTACTAAGTTGATATTTATTATTATTGTTGTATCTCTATTTTAATCTATTAGTTATTATAATTACTTCGTTATTATATATGATATATAGTTCCTGATCTATTTGTCTTACGTTATTATTATTAGTATCTTGATTGAAAGATATATGTATTTATCTCCTGTCAACAGATTTATGCTGAATATGAAATAATTGAGCTAGAGTGATTAATGATATAGAACGTGGTATTTCCATCGTCCAATAGCGGGTGACTTAATATGTGAATAGCATCGTTATTCTAGCAGCTAGCAGAATACAGAATCTTCCATTGGAAAAATGGCTAAATCGACACTATGATGTCAAGACGGGCCGACCTAAAATATTTACGGAAAACAAGCTTACACGGGCAAGATCGATAGCAACACGAATAACCCTACTGGTACGTTATTTGATTGACCATTGATAGTACAAAATAAAGTCGTGTTCGATACCAAGAAGTACCTATATAGAATACTACGGCTGATCCTCTTGGACCACTACCATTAACAATATGCCATCTCACATCTCTCTGCCTTTTTGTCTGTTCCCTAGGAAGTCTGACGGGAATATTAAAGGAGTACATAATAGGCTAAGTCTCGAGTTCCAGGCCGTAATACTCAACATCTAACGCTCAAATTAAAATAAGTACAAGCTTCTCTTTCTGCTTTCTCATCATTAATCTTCTAGATGTGTAGCAATGAAAATACAAGAAATTTTAAGTCCATTCTTTACGACTACAGGTGCCCATGAGATAAAAACTTGTCATAACATACTATCTCAAGAAAGGGAGGTCACAATGGAATAAATGGTCGGTAGGACTGTTGAGAGTAAACAGATTTATTAACATCTATATGAACAAAGAATACAACATACATTTAAAAAGAGGTGGCTGGCTCCCAACTTTATCGTGATGGATATACAGATGCTGGCGTATTACACGAAATATCCTCTACACTTAAAAAGACTAGTAAGAAGGTGCCATAGACATATTTCTTTGCTGATAAGTTCAACCAGGACTCATATCCAACCCATTCTTCCCAAGGTAGAGAAGAGATCAAATTATCGAGTTCATTTTAAGCCGAACACAATAAGCCAAAACAAAAATAATAATCGAATTAACAAAGTAGTTGATTGATATCCAATAGTTACAAACAAGCAACGCATAGTTTATGAATTGAACTCCTACTTTACTACTTGCCGATCCGGTAGGGGCAGCTTTGCAGCCTAAGCTTCAGAACAGAGACATCTTTGACCGTCGGTCTACTTTAAAGACCACGTAACGAAGGAGAACTTTGATCAATATCTCAGAGTTGACTCAATATGCAAACTCTGACGTTCTGTGTGTAGTGATAATGTCTCACTGAATGTGAATTTATATAGGCTCTGACCTATACAGAGTTCTAAACGTGTCTCCAAGCTAGGAGTTATACCCAACATAGCAAAATCGAGTATATTAATTCATCTTGTTCATTGAAATTTTTCAGCACTTTCATCGAGGACCCGTATAACTACATTAAAGATTGGCTCAATTGTTACATCCATCCAACTATGAGAGCATTAAAATGCAAAAGTTATTCCTCGTTCCCAAAGAGCTTCTGACACCTCCTATTTCCGAAAAATTTCTCGATCCTCGATAGATTCATAGTGTCCGTAATAAACAACTGGCAAATCTTTTAAAAATTGGTCGCCATACCTGGTAATCTCATAATAAATGACTATAGATGTAGTAAAGGGTGTTCTTTTCATGTCAGAATCAGTTGACGATTCACCAAAATAAGCGCAACAACAGCAGAGGATGTACTGAAATATTTCTGTACTTACTGAAGATCAGAAGGTAAGAAGCACATATTAATGAGAACACACGAAAATTGTCTGATACTATTATTAGCTAGTTTAGCTGATTCTCGAAGATTCCTATAACGATGTTAGGTCTGCTGCTACAACCTCTCTTAGGAAAACATGATTTTTAGATATATGACATCTATGCACAACCTCACCCTTCAAACCGGGAGTAATATCTCGTTAAATGGAGTTCACTCATAGTACTCCTGAATGTTGCTATTGAATGTTGAATCTGATTAGCCATCCGAAGCACATAGGTCTCGTCAGAACCTTAGAGAATACATATTCAGGTTTGCTCCAATTATCCGACAGGTTGGCGAGATCAGGGCTCCATACTTGGGCCACTATTCGTGTAGTTATTTACCTAATGAATGTACAGAAATTATTTAGAAGAATGGAAAGAACGTAGACAAAAGCAGTTGTCAACAAGTTTCAAGAACACATTCGGCTAATCGCGTGATTAGCTTCGTGACAATAATTCTTCCAATAGCGACCCCCGTCATTCCACTTACGACACACATGCTCCCATACAATGAACATAAAACAATAAAAAAAAATCTAAAGATGAAAAGGATTAAGAGACAAAACGACATACATCCTAATCTACAAACAAAAAAATATAAAACCATAATATACAATCAAAAAAAGAACAAATATTACAAACTAAACATGGTCAAGCGCATAGAGCAAAACAAATGAGAAATGAAAGATTAATATACTCGGTTTATTTCGCCACTATGCCAAGTTAATTCTATTTTGAGTAGATTCATCGCTTTACGGACAACTCTCTATTTTCAGAAGAATATCTATAAAATTAGATTCTCGATAATTCGCAGAAATAAAGTCTTATGAAACACTCAAACCTCTATCGCGCATCTTTCATACACATGATAGGAGATTGTGTCTTGTCCAAATAATTATATTAATAACATACTTTTTACTCCATAATTAAATAAAGGTGTATTGTCCGTAATGATCTCTCGTTATGTAACTTTTCGGTATTATGGGTTTGTTATGCAGTGGTTGCAAATAGGATAATAACGTTCTAGCCCACAGACCTACTAAAACCATGCTGTTGACTGCAAAGATAAAAATAATTCTAAGAAATCTAAGTTGTAATAATCTAGCGAAAGGTGCCGGACTTAACAGAAAGAACTACTAACTTGTGAAGGTAAATAAGCAAATCTCACACTCACATCTTAAAAATTTTTGATCTTATTGAATCTATATGACTGTATATCTATCACGATATTTTATATCACCCACTTGATCACGTAAGGAATGATATCTAGGTAATCTGTATATAACTGTGCACCATTTAGCGAAATACGCATATGATCTTTGTGATACATCATAAAATTGTATCGAAGAACAACAACGATTCATGACCAGCATACAAATCTACCGATCTAGAAGCTAACCTTGCCACTTACACTCTATCAGACAGATACCATAGCAAATCCTTCATGCTTATACGATTCTCGTAGGGGCTGTCTCTTATTATTTAGGAGAATCATATAATAGAATGTTGATGGAATAAATATCTCCTCTAATAATCCATGTGTCAGATAATAATGCACAACCGCAATGGGAATAGATATCGAAGGAATATTACAGATAGACTTGATTGTGCATTATTATCTAAAATAATTAAAACTAAGGAACTAACATAAGCTCATACTCATCCAAATCTCTGAGGCAAGGATAGACGCAAGCTTTAAAGTGATGTAGTTTAAATTATGTAGAAAATATAGATGGAAGAATTCCACAGAGCAATGATGGCTAGAAAGAAGGAGGTGCCACAAAGAAAACGTCTGGATTGGCCAATCACCATTAAAAATCGTTCAAAGGAGCAGCAACCATCGTACTGCGTACATGGCGTTTCAAAGGTGGTTGAATGAAAAAAGCTCAGATCTCTCGAGTATCTTCTACCTGCTATTATAGTACTCAGAGACACATTAATATAGTGACGCATAGTCTGAAAGTGTCCTATAAGCAGGAATTGACCTCCATACCACTACTAGTGTCATTAAATATATTATATACATACATGTGCGGATATACATTTATATAACGTACCATCAATGTAAATCTAACTCTCTCATGTCCAGAATTGATTCTTCATGAAGGGAAACCATTAGAAAATATAACCCTGACTCATATACATACTTCAAAAAATCACCAAAGACCTCTGTCAAACTCTAACAGCCTCGAACGTGGTAAACAATATCTGGAGAACGACCGCTCATTATATCACATTGAAATTGATCAATATTCTTATATACTTTATAGGAAATTAATATAGGATTATAGATCCTAAAATTAACCTTAATAATACACTAATTATTCATATATATTATCGTTAAATTTAAAAATTAATGTCTATAATTAAAGGAGTAAATTTCAATTTTTCTTTTTAATACTATATATCTATCATACTATTAATATAATATACCTTATAATATATAATATATATAGTTATATTAATTAATATATCAATATATTTATCTATATATAATAATTAAATTATTTATGATTATTTATGAATTATTTATTGTAATCAAAGTACATAACTATAATATTATTATCTGGGACTAAACTATATTGACAAATATTTTAAGAAAATTTTTGTAAAAAACCTAGTGTGATTTAGTGATATTTTTTTAAATAAAATCCATACTGAAGCTGCAATTTATTCTATGAGAATATATATAAATGATATATAATATATAATCACCTCAATATCAATAAATATACACATATAATTACTATACTTTAATAAATAATTAATTTATTATATAAATTATATATTCCATGAATATTAATGCTATACTATAATATAAATCAAATTCCATGCAATACACTATCAACTAACATCTACAAATTATTTAAGTAATCTCCGAGTAACATTGATTATAAATATAGTATAACCTATACCTGATCAGATCTTAGAATACAGATTCCGTTACCTTCCCATCTATGGAATTACACTCCATTAGACATATGGGAGGCTAGGATAAGCAACATATTATATGTATGATTTATATCATATATATATAACCTATTTTTAAGAATATATAAATAATATAATAACTTATAAAATATCAAATAATTATACTATATAACTAATAAATTATATCTAAATCTTAAATCCCATAATTATATTATATAGTAATCAATAAACTAATAGTAATCCCTATAGCTGCGCTATATTATCATCATAATATCTACCTGGATAGTAAAACTATCGTAAGGTCATAATATAATATATATACGAAATTTATATATATATTACTATACGTCTCTATATCATAATATATAGTAATTAAAAAAAATATTTATAAGCATTCAATTTCTTAAAAGGTTATTGATATTTATATCTTATTACGGCATTTATCGATCAAAAGTTCTGGTTATAAATGCTGACTGAAGAAAATAAAGCAATGCCTAATCATGTCCGCTACTACCCAATTCCACGTTTCCAGCGCTATTGAACCAGAGGTCTGAGTTTGCTGATATGGGGTTGATATTATTCCAAGGTCTTTCTTCGCAAACAGATCACTGATGGAGTAGAAATGAAATCTGGATATATTATTATTTGACCTAAGGTAACTTCTAAATAACCTCTGCCGGAGAATAAATATATCCTGGGAAATGCAAATAATAGAGGTACTAATAATGAACCTGTTCTTAATTGGTGTTTATTTTGATCGGTTAAGATGAAGAGGAACATTAAGTCAATATACAACTAAATTTTTCTTTTCTCTGAAGATTAGATCCTCTTTTATTTTATCCTCTATAAAATACCTCTCCTGTACATTCTTTAAGGTTCACATCGGTCATAAAAAGTAACCGTGATGGTACTACAGGCATCTCTTCAACAAATGGCCAATCTACCTTAATAAGTGGAAACCAAGCGTATTTTTGGTCAAGTTTAACTTGCAATTCACAACTATATTCACACAGGACTAGAACTAAGGAACATGTCATCCAGAACACAATGATCGGAGTCAGTATATGATAGTACTTAACAAGAGCCTTTCAGGTGATAATACGACACACAAGTTTGTTAAAATAATCCTTGTGCCTCCATTTTTGTAAGATATAATTGTAAACAGCTCGTGTATAGATCTCGATCGGGACAAAAACAAAGATCCCCACCCTTCATGATGTATTCTATGATTTCTTGTTGTTACCAGGTACATACTCCTACATGTGTCTAGCAACTATAAAACTTGGTTACGGTAATCTAGAGTATTACCTCCAGTGCTAATATACCAGGTTCTTGACAAATAAGCACGCTTGCCTCAATCCCACCAATAACAATTCAAATTAATCAACACAAGTAAGGTCATATCCAAACATTCGTGGATTTTAGATCTCAAGAGCAACTATCAAAACAATATCCTCCTCCAATTCCCTTAAATTAACACTCCATGCAAGTTAGAATATCCTGAGAAAATATTTCATTGACCAGATAAATAAAGTGTAAAAAGAGAAAAAAAAAACTATGATACAGATGGTATTAATAATTCCATCCAATACACTCCTACAGAAATAGATAACTTACTACATAATACGTAAAACTATATTATCTAACAATCCAACACTAATTCAAGTTAATCTCAGAAGAATACGCTCAATTGATCCGAAAGCTTCCACATAAGTAGAATCAAATATACAAACGATACGCTCATTCATGAATCTCGATCTGATAAGAACTTCAGGGCTAGAAGTGCCGTCGTAAAATTAAAAATTTAAACAAACAACAAAAAAAAATTAAACCCGACTTTAAGACATCGAAAAACCTACACATAGATCCCAATCTCATAGGAACCGCCTCTCTAACTTAACTATTACAGAAACCTGAAAAGCTAGGGAAGGATTCTACTCTTCCCGAACCCATGAACTCCCTAAGAAATCGACCCAAAAAGAATAAATAGTAGAAAATTAATGTTAACACTTATAGTCTAAACTTATGAATTAGTAAAGTACATAACAAATATAAAAAATCCCATTCAAAAAAAAAAAGAAAAAGTAATTAATAAGCAAATAGAAATAACTAACGTACGCACCTTTAAATCACTTACTTGATAATTCTCACACAAGAGATCTCGTAACAAACTTATAGAAAATCCACAAGCAATCAAATTATAAAACAGAAACCTTAACACGCCCACCGGAGATCACACAAAGAGAAACAATACGCAGAAACCCGTATACATTAACTCATCATTATCTAACGGTCGATATAATCGCCGCCTAAAATATTACAAACTTTCACAAAAAATTAATAGTCTAACTAGATATCGATAAACACAAGTAGATTAACTTCCTAATAAGTTACTCAAGCTTGAGCCAAACGACGTGAACGTTCAAACCTAAAATTAACTAAAATTCACCGGCCCGCATACCCATAACTCATGCAGATCACCTCGGGCTTAATAAATACTAATATTAATCATTAACATATAAATAAACAGTCAAATGAATACAAAAAAATTAAATAAGTACGCATCAAAAAAACAGAAAAAAATATAGATAAGTAACTGAAAATAACTAAATCGCATCTTAAACACACTATTAAAATTAATAACCAACATCTCATAATAGACATAAACAATTATATTAACAAAAGCAACTTTAATTAAAAATAGCAAGTGATCTTACATCATTCCCGGGAAAGGATAAAATTATCCAAGCATACGACCAACTAAGCAGAACGAACACATCTCAGCATATACTAACTAGCTCATGTCCAGCTAAAATTCTGTAAGCCACTTCGAAAATAAAAAACAGAAAAAAAAAAACGAAAGATCGACATGTAAAATCCTACCTCCTAACACGCACGAAAATAATATTTACTCTAACATCTGTATAGATAACGTTAAAAAAAATCTATACAAAAGCTAAAAGCTAAGTTAAATAATAACAGAATGACCTACGGGCGCCTCGACCCTGAAAAGTCAGCAAGATTCTAATCTCAAAATAACCAAGTAACCAACTCATTAACTTGGGCAATGGATGCCATACTTTGCTGTGATTAGTTTAAGGGGTCCTGCGTTTTGGGCGGAAGTGCTGGAAATACCCTTTTTAGTCAGTACTTATCAAACAAAATACGAATTAAGTCTGGGGGAACTTTAACATGGAGTGTTGAAGTACTCTTAGGAGATTCGGAATCTCTTTTATGTTAAGTTTCGTACTGTTTTAAAGTTTGTTTTGCTTGTTTTGGGGTGGGTTTGGGGGGGGGGTGGGGGGGCAAACTACGCTTTTTGAACGTACGAAACCTAAATTCTAATGAAGCGCTCTACTCGATACCGATGAAATCCCACTAAAATTCGATTCTCCCTGTTCTGTGTGGGCTGGTGTCGTGTGGTTGGGCGTTGTTGCGTGTCCTGTGGTCGTTTCTGTTGTGTTGTGTGGTTGTGGGTTGGTTGGTTGCTGTGTCTCTTGTTTTGGTGGTGTGTGTGCGTGGTTGTTTTTGCTTGAGCTCCGTTAGTAAAAAAAAATAATAACGAATTTGCTTCCGCCACATCACTATATCTTGAAACATTTAAGATTTTACGAATTTTGTTAATCAAATTGGGCCCGCTAAAAGACTACGTCAATTAAAACAAAATCGCAAATAGTCTAAAAGAAAAAAAAATATAATAATCTTTATAAACTAATCTAATTAACTGCTACCTATAATCCGGGAGAGATCGACCCCTTTATATGTTACTTTACCTTAGATGACTTAAGCCGATAATTAAAATATTAATCTATCATCAATAAGAACGATCGGGGTAGACTCATTACGCGTATCGCAGAAGATCCGTATGTAAAGATATTGTTTCCGACTACGTTCAACACGTCAGCATAGCCGGGGCGTGCCGCACATGAACATTGCCAACGGACTCGATCTGTACAGTTCGGTAACGCCTTCGATTAAGTCCGACACCCTTGAAATTGTTAAAGCCGGTTGAAAAAAAATTCCACGAAAAAATGCGATCGGGACTAGCATCGGAACTTAAAAAAGAACTCAGCCGCGAATGAACGATTGAGAGACTTCGGTTATACTGAACTATTCAAAACACAGCATGTGACTCGTCGAGGGCGACGATTGTCCAAAAGAATGAATTTTAGTAACAATCACTTAAGCGCGTTTCAAACAACTGCCGCCCGGCGGCAATTAGGGCGCCATAATGCGTCGTTTCCAGCGCCCGTGCGAGCACCACAAAAAATCCCTAGATGTCTTTTAAAGGTAGTTTTTAGTACATAAAATAGGTACCAATTTCAGATGGGGAAGATATGGGTGGGTGTTACGTATGCGTAGAGTTGCTTCATGCTACTAACATATTACCCTAGACTTTAACTTTAGGGAAAAAATAAATTCTACGGCGAAGAAATCGTTAAAAAAAAACACGTATGAGGTTTTAATGATACTGATACCGATAAAATAGAGCGTAAATTAACCGAATAATGGAATAGTAAGAGTCCTTGAAGGCAAACTTAAAAAAGAAACAAACAAACATTACAAAATCGCAATCGCGCTTTCCCTACGCGTTCTCTCGGTATATTTCGGTCCGTTCTAATCATCGCCCCCGTCTGTGTGGTGCTTTGGGTGGGTTGGTGGACGTGGTGCGTGGCTGCTTAAACTGTCACACTTCGCCCAAACCAACTCATTCGATAAACGTTTTCATATCCGCAGTACGTTGTGTAAAGTCATCGTCGCTTTCGTTATCGCCGTTGGGGCCAAGCCGCTTTCCTCAATTCAATGATATGCCGGCGCAGACTCTCGGCATTGTCACTTCTTCATAATCACAATCACCTCTCGGTGAAATAAGTCGCCTCGTAACCACACTCGCTACGGAATAAGTGATTTTCAACAAGGCTCTAAGTCGGTAATCTCCCTGAACATAAAAATATATGATTATATCCTTTCGGGCATTCCTATCGCGATATGTAATTCGTTTTGCCATCGACTTCGTCAGACACAGCTGAGAACCCTTGGCTCGGACTTCCAAATTACTTCATCGTTTCCGCCGGTGCAATGGGGTTCAGGACATATTTGTATGTTTCCCCGCGGTAGATTCTCGAGTAAACATCTAGTTTTATCGACGTTCGTTCCTCCTACAGCTATATTAAAACCCGGGTTGTTGGTGTTCGTGGTGGTTCTCATTAAATAAAAAATGGGCTATTTTAGGATGTCTTTTTAACCGTTTCGATCATTTACCACATTCTCTCCCCCTTCGATCGAAGAAAACTGCATACCCAACCAATATAAGACTCAACGCTATTGCTCACTCGCCAATAAAATCTCCACCTGAAGCCGTCGCAGCGGAGGCTTGCCGTAATCGTGAATTTACATTTTTGCACGCAAACACCTCGAAGCTGCGTTCGAATTCGGGGGCCGACGACACAGAAACGTTAAAGCCAAAACTTCCATTGTTCTGTCATAACGGACGGTGTTGTGGCGCCGTCTCTTTCACTCACCGAAAACACTCTCTAGTCTACACCAGAACGAAAAAAGTTTTCTTTGTATTAAATAAATCATCCAACTTTTTCAATTTTTTTTTAGGATAGGAACTTAACTCGATAGACAAAGAACGAACCGAGCACAGACAAAGAACGCAATAAGCACAGGTACTCCTCTAAAAAACGTTCGGGAACCTTCGAAAGCCAAATCATCTTCGTAGTCTATTGCGATCGTAAACAGCACACTTGATGAACATCTCATAAAATCAAAACGGAAGATTGAAATGCTAAACAAAAATTAAAAAAAAATAATGATAGATGTATGAATAATTGGATAATAATTTTAAAAGGACAGCAAAATTGATCTGTAAACGGGATATTTTTAGCCAAATATGCCAAAAAAAAAATATTCCTGAAACCGGGCCGAATTCTTGGCGGCAGGAAAATTTTCGGAAGTAATGGACTTAGACTATCAAGTTAGGAATTAAAACAAATTCTGAGCCGATGAAAACAAACGTATAGAAGATCCTGCATAACCACATTCGAACCTGCTGTGAAGACCAATTCATACTCTCCGAATCATGAATACAGGCGCAAATAGTCGAGACATCTCCAGCTTAAATATAAAACTACAGCATTATTTGTATAGCCATTCCCGTAAGAATAAAATCAGTCAAATCAAAACATGCATATTCAACTTGCAATGAGCTCGATACCGGTCCAAATATGACACTAATTAAACATTTAATACAAAATAAGGTCTTTCCAAAGCATTATTTGGGACCCGACGGCACATCAAGCCATTTTGGGATTTCCATAATTATTATTGATAAATGTTCTGCGCGAGACATTATATCGGGAAATACTTTAGCTAATTGTCCAATCCATATTAACACGTTAAAACGCTATATGTCGAAAAATAATAAACACTAATGCTAAAAAGCTCGATTCCGGTTCATGACGTTCCCCACGGGAGCCGAGAAGAACTAAACTGAATTTGGTTTACCAAATTACCAGCCGTATACATTCATACTAATGAATCTGCATTCTCAATGAACACAATGAGCATGCCGTAACCGTGATCCAATTGCCAATCCGCCTAAAATTTTTGAACAAAAGGCTCGATCGGTTGAAAAAATTGAATCTTTGCTAACTGGAACTTGACACGGCAGGGTACGACACGCTCAACGACTCGTGAATGAACTAGTAAACAGAATTGCAGATCAATACTTAACGATTCACAAAACTGAAATATACTTCAACTCTCGGTCCCGACGAAACGCGGGGGGAAATACAAACCTGAAATTAGTGAACGAACTCGTAGTTTTTTAGGCAATAATACATATTATTAATTAACGACAAATTCGAATTTCCAGACAAGGACTCATCATTTGTTGAACAATGTATTTACATTTATTTCTAATATTACATGTCTAAAAAAAATTCATAAAGAAAACAGATTAGGGGAGACAAAGTACAAAAAATGATAAAGATTCTTTAAACTAACATTAACTAAACTCTTCAAATAATATCGTTATTTATGATAGATAAAACATTCGAAAACAATAATTGAAATGAAACAAATCTCGAGTCTCGCCCTGGACGAAAAGTCTAACAAAGCACGGGGTTTGTGGGAACCGAACGACTTTGCAACGCTTTACCTGAACCCGATAATAACCAACCGATCAACTTATTCTTGCCGCGAGATTCACTATTAAAAAAATTATGACACAAATCCAATCTATGATATATACGTTAAAAGCTTAGACAATATATATACCACTATTCCAAAAAGTCGATTCCGTAAGACGTCATCGGGGTCGAGGGAACGAGCGATTAATCTTCTGTCCGAATCCATACACGACCTAACCTGAGCGGTCCGAACAGCGACATTTTAAGGTTGAAACTAGAGTGCGCTAACCCGATGTAGCTTCCCGGGGAATCTTGAAATTTAGGCGCGCCGATAAAAAAAATTTCCCTCAAAACTTAAAGCGATCGGACTAGAGCATTCGTATGCCACTGGGAATCAAGCCGTTGAATGACACAGTGAAGTGGTACCATATACAACTGAACGTATCGAACACCGAAATACTCGGCCCAGAACATATCCCGATCCGGTAACCCCACGAAAGAATCAACTTTTTCCATATAAATAGGAAAGATTTGAATTACTCTGGACATAATTGTTCTAAGACAGTCCAGAAAGAGTTAAAAAATATATCGATAATAATGTTTAAAGGGAACGATAAACGGGAAAGTTTATCCTACGACACCAGTTTTACAAGATAAACATCATGTATATATAAATATCACATTTTCGGCGAGATCATGATTTATTGGATTTGTTGAACACATTATTTTTTAATTATTATCCCTAAAAATTTTAAAGAAAATTAGAGGGAAGAATTTAAAATTAAATTATAAATAAATAATAATAAAATGTACTTTTAACAGCATTAACTACTATTTTACTATTGAATAATTTAGTATAAAGATTAATAATATAAACAAGAAACGCCATTATTTCAAATGAGTTTTGTCAAGGATGATATTCATCTGAAATAATGCTTGAAGGAAGACCTCACCAAGTGGGTCCGAATCAATCCTAATCAATCTGCTCGAAAATAGTTTCACGGTATACGAAAAAAGTTATGGTTATTCAATCTAAAAACTATACGTTAAAGCTAAGTGAAAGACCACTTCTCCAGAAAAATCGCTCTGTTAATAAGTCATCGGTTCGAGAAGACGAAATTAGATTTGTTCCGGGGAATTCAACGTATATAGCTGAAATCCGTGCTGAAAAAGACACATCGTCCAAGTTTGAACCTAAGTTGCCGTAACCTCCGATGTTAGTCCCGGGGGACACAAAGATCTTGAATTTGTCGCCATGAAAAAAAATTCCTAAAAATAAGCGACGGGGAACCTTAGACATCGTTAGACACATAGAAGATCAAGCCCCGTGAACATACACAGTGTCCATGGTATCTACTAATAGACGTGAACGATTCGAAACCGAAATATCAGTCCTTAGTGCCAGTGATAACCCGAGATACCTGAGAAACCACGAATAAAAACGGGGACTTCCTCAAAAATACTATTTAGGATAGATTGAATAAGTCTAAGGATAATATTGTTCTGAGATATATCATTTAGATTAGAAGAGATAAATGTTCGATGAGTAAGTAGAAAGAAGCATTAGACCGGAACGTTTTCCTGGAACAAACATCTAGTTTTTTAAACGGATCAACAAAATTATATTAATACGATCAATTGCCTTTTCAGCGAATTCAGCTATAGAGAAAATTGATAGTTGTTACATCAAAATACTATCGTTACCTCTTTCGAATGATCAGACACATTCAGAAGAATCCATTCGTAAGCGACGTTTCATCGTGTGGGGAGAAGTGCAATAGATTGGTTCCGATAACGTTCAGGACAGTAAGTCCAGAGCACCATGACATCGACATTTCTAAGTTCCGATTCACCCTAATTGTCGTAACCGGATGTTACAGTTCCCGCAAACTGCAATTTTGTGGGACTCATGAAAAAAAAAATTTCTTCCGTCAGAAAAGTTAAGGCGGGATCGGAATCTTAGACACCGAGTTAATCTGGAATTGCATAAAATTTCGCAGTTTCTCTACAAAACGTTTGAAAACAATTTCGATTAAACACGAAAGATCTCGCCAGTATAATTCCCGAACATAAAACGCCACGAAAAAGATCGATGTCTCCATAATATGGAACGGTGGGGCGTGGGATAATTTATCTAAAAATATGTTCTTAAGATATCATTTAGATCGAAATAAATTACTTCGGGAGATGTAGGATTTAAAGGACCGCGTATTAGAACGAAAATTTTATCCTGGAACGAACATCTTATTTTTTTCTAAAGAATACCCATAGTTAAAATACAACGACAAAGGCATTCAGCGAAGATCCGTTACTGAAAATTGATTTGTATCTTACAACTTATACGATAATTTAAACATCTGTAACATAGTACACATCCCAGGAAGAATCGATCCGTTAGTCGACGTAACGGTTGAGACATGAGCTGAATTAGATGCTGGGTTTCCGAAATACTCAAACTACTATAAGCCGGATAGCCCCGAAAAACGACATTTCAGGGTCGAGGCCCGCATTGCGAACTTCGTTACAGTCTTCCGAAACCTAAATGTTTTCGTTGTTTCGATAATAAAATTTATAAAAAATAGCACGGGGGGAACTTGACACGAGGTAGGAACAACAATATCAACCCGTTGCAATGACACAGTGTGAGGACTCTACAAAACGATTCGGAACTATTCGAAAGCGAAATACCTCGCCATATATATACCGAATCCCGTGAAACGCCACGAAAGAATGACTCTCTTATAATAAAATATAATTATTCGAAAGTATTTTTCATAAAGATATATCATTTGATTAAAAAATTATGTCATAAAATATTAAAGAATGCGATCACAAAGTTTACCGAAAGAACACTATTTTAAAGGCAACACATAGACAATAATAATTTGCTTTCAGCGAGAATATCACGTACTTACGAAAAATTGATTGTACGAAATTTCTATAAAAATCGTAAATCTAAAATATAAATATAAATATAGGAGAAGTCGATTCCGTTAAGGGCGTTTCATCGGGTCGAGAAGAGCTGAAATAATATTGGCTTTCCGGAATACGTTCAAACGTCGTAGAGGCCGAGTCCCTGAAAAAAGCGACATTACAAATCGGGATCAAAACCCAATTCGACCGCGGGGATGCTAAAGTTCCGAAAAACCGAAATTTTGTGTGGGCTCGATAAAAAAAATCCCTAAAAAATAGCCTCGAACTTACGAATCGGAGGTAGACATCGTAGGACACAAGCCTTGAAATAACAATCGTTAGCCTCGCATAAAACGTTTAGAACGATCAAACCGAATAGCCGCATGTAATAAACCCCGGGCATCCGATAAACGCCACGAAAAGAATGACTTTCACAATATGGATAATGAACTTGCCTAACGTTTCTTTATTCTTAACATAATTAATTATTTCAATAAGTAAGTGTATTTAAGGAATGCGATTAAACCGAAAGATTATCCTAGAACAACATTTCTTAGTTTTAAGAAAAACCTATGTCAAATAATTGATAAAATTAGCTTTCAGGCGAGTTCAAACCGTATTTATCGACAAAATCGAATGCTTATTTAAATTCTAAAAATTACGTTAAAGCACCTTTTAATATAACAGACAACAAAAAATCGATCCGTAAGGATTCATCGGTTCTGAGGAGAGCAATTGATATTGTCCGAACATACGTCAAAAGTCAGTATCGCGATCCCCTTAAAAAGCGAACTGGCAAGGTTCGATCAACATGCGTAACTCATGAAAGTTCCGAAAACCGAAATTTTTGTGTGGTCCAGAAAAAAAATTTCCCTAAAATTAAGCGATCGGGAACAAGACATCAGTTAGACACATAGGAATACAACCCGTAAAGACACAGGTTTAAGGGACCTAAAAAGTTGAACGTATCGACACCAAAATACCGCGTGATCCCGAACACGATGAACACGCCAGCCAAAAGAAATTGACTTCACTCATAATATTAGGAAAGATTTAATTTTATTCAAAAGGAAATATTAGCTAAATTAATCATTAGAAAGACTATTAAAATTAGTTTCATAGAATAAGAATCAAGATTAAACGCAAGTAATCCTTTAACCTAAAGCAAACCGTAATATTTTACCCCATTTTTATTCGAAACGGGGGCATACATTTAAAAAATAGAAGTTACCCATAGCAAAAATTAATGAGAAATTGATATTAGAGAGACTAAATTAAAAAAAATGATAATCATCCTATAAAAAACAAATATATAAAATTAAACACTATCAAATATATCGTACTTTTTCCATATGTAACTTAAACATAAACGTTAATCAGAACTCTATGCCTATCTAATACAGAGAATCGAATAACCTTAGGGACTTCAATCTGGTATCGGGAATCAGCGATATTAGATATCGGATTTCCGAAACTAACGTATACAGCCGAGAGCCCTTAAAAATGACATTTCCAAAGTTCTATCGCCCATTTCTAACCCGATCTAAGTTCCTGAACTTAAAACACAATTTGAAGCCTGGATGAAAAAAAAATTTTCCAAAAAAATGGGGAGGCGATCGGACTTTAGACATCGGGTTAGCTAGTAAATATCAAGCCGTTGAAATGAACTACGAAGACACTGTTTTAAACGTCAAACTTTCGAAAACCCTACAATATCCTATTGAAACCGGGTTCAAGGGACCCGACGAAACGCACTAGGAATTCGCATAAGGAACGAATATTATATTTTTCATGTTCATTCGTTTCATAAGAAACATTATATAAGACAATCTCTGGCGCCAGATTACTTTGATATCGATAACATTGATTTGTTATTAATTTATGCAATAATAACAAAATTAAATACAGAAAAGATGGAATCTAGAGGGACCTAAATAAAAAACATTAAGTCATTATATAAATTAACACCTCGGTGATTCACAAATTTTTTAATGAACGTCCATCATGTTATAGACTTTAAACGATATACGCACACACTCTATCATCATATCGATATAGAGAAAGTCATCCGGGTAAAGACGTTCGATCGGTGAGAAGCGATATTTAATTTTTGGGTTTCCGAAATACGTCAAACTAATATATCAGAGGCCAACAGTGACATTTCTAACGCGATCACCCAGTCCTCGACTAAAGTTCCGAATCTGAAAATTTGAGACGTCTCGATGAAAAAAAAAAAAATACCCAAAAAATTGGCGATTCGGAACTTAGACACGAGTTGCGGACATAAATCAAGGCCCGTCGAAACGATATAATAAGAATGAAACCGGAGTTAATACGTGAACGGGAATTCGAACCTACATATCTCAATGAATGTACCGAATGGACGACAAATGCACATGGTAAATTGAAATTAGAAACGAATACATTTTTGGCTTTGGTTATGTATTTTATAACAAACTAAAGTTTTTCTGGATTCATATTCGAAATTTTTTTTATTATAACAGTTACCTCCAAAAAAATTATTAAAAAAAACTGGTTAAGAACTAAATAAAAAAAAATTAAATAAACCATAACAAAACAATGATGATTCTTAATGTTTAAACACTATTTAAAATTTAATCAACTTCTAATTAAAAATAAAACGATATATTAAAATTTAATCATATCATACTCTAAATTATAAGGGCAGAGTCGATTTCCGTAAGGCCGTCATCGGTTCGAAGACTGAATATTAGATATGGTTCCGGAATACGTCAAGACGTAGATTGCGATACCGCTGAAACAATGACACTATAGTTGTTTCACCCATGTTACAACCTCGATCCAATTCCCAAACCGTTGATTTATTTGGGTTGAGGCTATGATAAAAAACAAAATATCGCTCAAAAATTAGCTAAGTCGGAATAAGGACTCGATTTATGCTCATAGGCAAGAAACGGTTGAAAGACAAGACAGACGGATGACTGAAAATCGAGAACCATCCGAACCGAAATAAATCGCCTTAGATATTCCCGGAAGACCGAAAGGACCCA
>JABUQX010125614.1:5000-7500 GCA_015478945.1 Trachelipus rathkii
CTCCTTCACTCCCTCGGAACTATACACTCCATAAACGCTCTGTTACACATCTTGCAAATCCACTCAATTACCATCTAGCCTCCTTTCTTGATCATTTCACCAGTAATTTCATCTATACCTGCAGATTTACCATTCTTTCTCAACTCTTTCTCACTCTACCCATTAACAATTCTCCTTACTAGACCTCATCCGGAAAAATGCCTTATTCTTTCTTGCAACCATCAAACCCTACACACATTTACTCATCACCCTTCATTACTGCCAATGCTGTTATATATATATATATGGGTTGTTATATATATTATGCTATATATATATATATATTGAAGCATATATATATATATATATATATATATAGTAGTTAGTTATTGGTTATATATATATATAATATTCGATTCAATTGGAAATAAATATAGGTAGATTTATGAATATTGACATTTAACGCTTTAAAAATATTACGTACATATATATATATATAGTTATATATATTTTGAGTATATATATATGTTTTTTTATATACATGTTTTTTTATATATATTATTATATATATATATATTGTTAGTATATGATACAAGTTAGTTATAGTTATACATATATATATATATATATATATATAGGATTTCTTATCCCTAGATGTTTATTATTAATTTTATAGGATATAGGCGATGGTGGCAATTTTCAACTTTTCGTTATTCAAAAAATACTAAATAAAATCATCAACCTACGTAATTAACTAATTATTGTTATTATTATTATTATTATTATTATTATTATTATTATTATTATTATTATTATTATTATTAATTATGTATTAGTTATTATTATGTGCTATTATGATTATTATTATTATTATTATTATTATTATTATTATTATTATTATTATTATTATTATTATTATTATTATTATTATTATTATTATTATTATTATTATTATTATTATTATTATTATTATTATATATATATATATATATATATATATATATATAGCATATATAGAAAGAATATATATATATTTATATGTCTATATAGTATATATATATATATATATATATATATATATATATATCTGCAATACCCACAGATTTTAAAGATAAATTAAAAACAAAAACAGTATTAAGTAAAAAGATATTGGTGAACGTTTTCGTACTTGCTTTCAATTTTAAGTCATAGTAAAAGAGTATGAGTTAAAAATCCAAAAATAGCTCAAACGGAGAACTATTACTAGAAAAGCGATTGCTAGGAGTAATTATGTCTTCGTTTTAGAGGTTTTCTTTTTAAGTTTTTAGCCTTTACTGTTTTACTTTGGATTGAAAGGGATGTTATTCTGGATTGAAAAATAGTGATCGAATTCATCAACTGTTTCTTAAAAATTAAGGAAAGCCATTGACGGTGATGAACATTAAATCACCAAGAATGATAATTTCAGAAAGGAAAAAGATGAGAGGGTGTGCTTTACTTTGAAGCTTTAAGTAGTCGAAGAATTTAGGATAGACAGTAGAATTAGGAGAAAAATAAATAGAATCAGATGAATTCAGTAGTAAGTTGGCAAGATAGCCTAAGCCATATTGTGGAAAATTTGAAAGACTCCAAAGCAGAAATACAAAAAGCAAACAAAGCCATTGTGCTCATAAACACAACATCGACCTTTGGTTGAAAATATAGGATGAAGAGAGTAAAAGGGAAAGAATATTTTAGGGCTTGACGTCAAAACGCGCCAAAATTTCAGTTTCGGTTAATATTTAATAAGTGCTGAGGTCTAGAGTAGGATAGATAATGTTCAAAAAATTAGAAATTAGAATAAAGATCCCAATATTTCAGAAAATAATGAAGATAGAAGAGCATGTAGCAGAAGAAGCAGGCAATTCCTTGGCGGTACCAACCTCACCACCACCGAAAGAAGGCCGTCAACTCTTAGGTGGTGATGAGTGCAAGGGTGAATAAGGGACGATTTTTTGAAGCCATTACTCTTGGCTTCTCCTAGACACCATTTATTTGCATCATTATTATAAATAAAGTTGTAAGAAGAGAGTATATTGTGTAATAGTGTGTGTGGTGTGTGAAAGAAAGGAGTGAATATTATTAAACCTATAGCCCTCCTGTGTAAGATGGTAGTGATGAAGTAAAGGGAAGAGCTGAAGTGTATATTCTCTAACACTCCATATGCTAGGTAATCTAATCTCACAGTTTCGGTCGGCGTGCCTACGTATTATTTTTAATGACTCAGAAAACTTAATTTCTTCAACTATTTAAATGACAATTTTCCACATCACTATAGTAACGAATACACATAACCGAACGCGTATTAAGTTTAATATTCTTAGCGTTTCCTTTTTCCGTTATATTTCTAGAAAGAATCACATTGTAGCTCTCACTAAACAAAAATGCAATAGGTTAACTCTTCTGACGGCCTTCAGAAAATCTTCACTGTACCCCAATTGCCTTGTATACTTGTAGAGGGTGTCACTCTTCCTTGAATGGAGCACGCAACTCAAATCCGTGG
>JABUQX010125615.1:0-40075 GCA_015478945.1 Trachelipus rathkii
GTATATATTATATATATATATATATAAATCATATATATAATTATATTATATATTATATATATATATATATATATATATATATATATATAATATATATATATAGTATATATACATATATTATATATATATATATATTATATATATATATATATATATATATAATATATAATATTATATATATATATATATATATATATATATATAATATTATAATATATATTATATATATATATACATTATATAATATATATATATAATATATATATATATTATAATTATATATATAAATATATATATATATATATATATATATATATATTATATATATTACTATATATATATATATATATATATATATATATATATATATATATATATTATATAAATAATATTATATATAATATATATATTATTTAATTTTGCAAGGGTTTAGCGTCTCCTGGAGTTATCATCAGATTGCATTTGTATGTATGAAAAAAATTTCGTGTAAATAATAATTTATTATTAACATTGATGTTTTTTATTTTATTTCCATAATATAAAAAAGGACAATCTAAATACGAAAAATAAACGTTAACTTTGTTTACCTTTTGTGTAAAACTACCGCTCAATACTCAGGTTAAGATAGAAATTTAATGATCAATTTAAGTATTTAAAATTAAAAGTTTATAAAGTATGTGAGCAGTGTCACCAGAGGCAATTTGGTTGGTGAAGTATATCCATTTCGTTGGCAGTTTAAATATTAAAAAATATACTCTACATGTACAAATAAATATCTATCTATCTATCTATCTATCTTATCTATCTATCTATCTATCTATCTATCTATCTATCTATCTATCTATCTATCTATCTATCTATCTATCTATCTATCTATCTATCTATCTATCTATCTATATTAAATTTTCAATGAGATTTAATAACCTTGATTTTTGTAATAGTCTGGGAATGTTACTATCTAAAACATTATCTAAATTATATGAAATTATGCAGCAGGTTTTCAGACTGTTTAATAGACCATTGGAATTTATAAATAAGAATCGATCTTTATTGATTAGAGGTAGACTGATGAGAGATATCGAAACAATATTTCAATCAAAATACACAGTATCAAATATTTTTGAAAATAGTCTTGATGCGAGAATATGGTTGATACAAAGTAGAGAAGATTCTCTGAGATGATTTCTGCATACTAATCTTGTTATTTTATTTATTTTTTTTTATTTTTAATTTTAAAAAAAATGTACGCGTTGACGATAATAATGAATTAAAGTCATAAAAAAAAGTCTATCTTATATATATATATATATATATATATATATCGATATATATATATATAAAAATTATATATATATATATATATATACTATATATATATATATATAATAATATATATTATATATATATATATACTATATATATTATATATATATAATATATATATATATTAATATATATATATATAATATATATATATATATACAAACCGAACAATAATTTCAAATCTTCAAAGATAGGTTTAACCTAATAGAGGATATTATTATTATTATTATTATTATTATTATTATTATTATTATTATTATTATTATTATATTATTATATATATTATTAGTATTATTATTATATATTATTATTTATTATTATTATTATTATTTATTATACTATTAGTAGTAAGGGGGGGGGGAAACTAACCACCAAACTGAAAAGTGGCCTGTTTTACCCCACCCTGGCCTCTTTTACCCCACCTGACCTTTTTTGACCTTGACCTTTTTTGGCGCCTTGTTTTTAGTTACTTTTTTAACGTTTTGTCCATAATTCAGGTCAAGATCCCAACTCCGGAGGATTTTGGGGATTTTCCCCATTGGCAACCCTGCACGTCGAAGGCAAAGACTTGAAAACCACTTTGGAAGGTTTTTGGAAATTCCAGTCATGTCGGCAGCTGACTTGGAAATTTCCATCATTTCATTAGATTTTGACGTTTGATACGTCAAACCTAAGGTTTTTAAGGTCGGTGAGACCGAATTTAAGGTCTGGAAGACCGACTTCAGAGGTTTTGAACCTGAACTCAAGGGTTTTACCCCCAAAAAGGGGGCGGAGCCCCCCAAAGGGGTTTTTTAGTTCCTAGAAGGTTTTAAATGATCGATAGATCATTTTTGACGGTTTCAATCGATTTATCGTGATCGATTACCCCTATAACGATGTTTAAATCGTCTTTCTACGTGCTCTGGTTGACTTGTTACACTAAAAAATATAATCGAAAGAAAATTATTTAAAATTCATTCGATTAATCGCTGTAGTTACAGAGCTATATTGGATGGCAGATAAGCCTAACGCTGAAACGATCGATATCGCGGGAGTTAATTACCGTGGGAATTTTCTTCCCCTTCGTTTCGAAACAATAAAAAATAAAATAATAAAAAAAAAATAAAAATAAATAAAAATTAATTAATTAATAATTAATAATTAATTAATTAATTAATTAATTAATTAATTAATTAATTAATTAATTAATAATAAATAAAAAATAAATAAATAAATATATATAAATATATATTATAACCGTATAAGGCCCCGCACCGCCCAGGCTTACATACACCTGCGTCCCCCTTCCGTAAGGGGGGGGGCGCAGCCCCCCTAAAAATTAAATTGATCGTAGAAGGCTGAAATTTGGAGGCTGGGTAGAGGAGCCGGAGTTGGAGAAGGATTCCGAGTCGGATTCGGTTTCGGAGTTCAGGGATTCCCCCCCGGAGGGGGGTCCCTTCCTGAAAAAAAGAAGAAATGCATGGAATGCAAAACAGAGGAAGAAGAAAGGAAGATGACGGAAAAAGGAGAAGGATGAGAAGGAAAGGAGTCAGAGAAGGAAAGGAGTTGGAGATAGGAGTCTGAGTCGGAAGGAGTCGGAGTTGCATGCGGCACCGGTGCTGGAAGCCGGTGCGGTTGCAAGTTAATAAATTATTTCGTTTAGTCCCATATTTATATCAAAATATATGTTATTGGACCTGTAGATCTCGAAAATGACGGTTATAAGTCCGTAAAGGGTGTCTTGGACCCCCAACGGAGGGGGGTCCCGACTGAAAAAAAATGCATGGAATGCAAAACAGAGGAAGAAAGGAAGAGGAAGAAGGAGGAATGAGGAATGAGGAATGAGGAAGAAGGAGGAACGAGAAAGGAGGAGTCGGAGTTGGCATCGGCACCGGAGCTGGAGCCGGTGCGGTGCTAAGTTAATAAATATTCTTTTTAGCCCATATTTATACAAAATATATGTATAAGGTTGTAGATCTCGATAGAGGATTGTAAGTTTTCGTTAAAGGGTGTCTGGGACCCCCCAACGGAGGGGGGTCCCGACTAGAAAAAATGCATGGAATGCAAAACTGAAGAAGAAAGGAAGAAGGAGGAAGAAGGAAGGAAGAAGGCAAAGAGTTCTGCAGAAGGAGACAGAGTTGTTACCGGCACGATGCGAAGGCGGTGCGGTGAGTTAGTAAACATTCGTTTAATAATACAATAGCACATAACTGTTCACATAACTGCTTCTGTTCTAACATGTACATCGTCAGTTGCATTGCATCTTGCAAAGGTAACCCGTTTTCTAAATGTTGAAGACTTAACATTTATATTTTCAAATCTCATTTTCTTTTTTATAAACGAGTTAACTAATATAATTTTTTTGTTTGTTTTTATTCAATTTTATTTTTTTTTATTTTATTTTTCTAATTTTTTTTTATAAGTTTTATTTTAATTTTATACTTTGTGTTTAATTTTTTTATTTTAATTTTTTTTTTTTTTTTTTTTTATTTAAATTTATTTTTCTAATTATTTTTTTACAAGTTTTATTTTACATTTATACTTTGTGTTTTAATTTTTTTTTTTTTTTATTTTTTCAATTTATTTTTTCTAACTTTTTTTTTATAAGTTTTATTTTTAAAATTAAAGTTTGTGGTTTAATTTTTTTTATTTTTGATTTTAAAAATTTTACTTTAATTTATTTTTCGAACTATTATGTTTTCTCATTTTTCTTAATTTGTTTTCTTTTCTTTTAAAACTTTTTGTTTTCAAAAAATTATTCTTTTTATGTTTATAAGCCAAAAAAATTGCATTTTTACCATACCTTTAAAGCAGTTAAATCAGTAAATCCAGTTAATCAAACCACCCACCCCACCCTCCTACCCTTCTATGATCTATTGATCTATTGATCTATTGATCTATTGATCTATTGATCTATTGATTCAAGTCATATTTTGTTTAACATAACACAAAAACTTTTATTTATTTTGTTTTGTTTTCTTTAAATTTTTGTTTTACTAAAACATTTTTGTCTTTTTATGTTTATAACTTAAAAAATTGCATTTTTACATTGCCTTTAAAGCAAGTAAATCAGTAAATCAGTTAATCAAACCACCCACTCTATCCACCTACCCTTCCACGATCTATTGATCTATTGATTCAAGTCATATTATAAGTATCTTTTGTATAGACATAACATAAAAATAAATTCTTTGCTTAGTTTGTTGTTGTTGAAATGATCACGTTGTCGTCGCATGTGGCAGTTGTTCGATTTTTGTTGTTGTTGTTGTTGTTGTTGTTGTTTGTTGTGTTTTTGTTGTTTTGTTGTTGTTGTTGTAGTTAAATTATATCAAACGTTCAAGTTGAATGAAAAATATACAACACTGTTTCTAACATATTTCTAAAATATTTTAATGTTTAATTTTACATTAACATTTATAATATTGAAAACTAAACAAAAATATATCTCATCCTAACCTAACTGACATACAGCATTCATTAACAAGGTAACTAAAATTAGAAGTTTCAACCTACCAGCAGAAGTCGCCATAGCAAGCTCATTCTTTACTATACACACACACACACACACACACACATTATTATTATTTATTATTATTTATTATTCATTATATTATTATATTATTTATTATTATTATTATTATTATAATTATTATTATTATTATTATTATTATTATATTATTATTATTATATATATATTATTATATATTATTATATTATTATTATTATTTATTATTATTATTATTTATATTATTATTATATTATTTATTATTATTATTCCACTTTGATCTTCACAAACACCAATAAACACGTGCGATCCTTGCTGCAGGTCCACAACTAGAAACACTGGTTTGTTGTAAATTGCTCTCTACCCTACACCTAAACAATACGCAATTTTAGTACGCTCAAGCGGTAACCAATAGAGAACTTGCATTTGCATGCCATCACGGACAGCCAAGAAATTCAGAATGCGGACTCATTAATCTTTAATAATCTTTTGACAATGAGAAGGGTAAACGAGATTTATTACCTTGTCCTTTACTTAACATATTTGTTTATCTTAAACAGTAGTTTTATATTATGTATATTATTTATTATTATTATTATTTATTATTATTATTAATTATTATTTATCATTATTATTATATTTATTATTATTATTATTATATTATTATTATTATTATTATTATTATTATTATTATTATTATTATTCATTTTATTTTATTGTTATTATTATTATTATTATTATATTATTATATTATATATTATTATTATTATTTATATTATTATATTATTAATTTTATTATTTATTATTATTATTATTATTATTATTATTTATTATTATTTCAACTATATATGTATATGAACAACAACCTAAAAATACCACACACAACACACACACACACCACACACACACACACACAACCAACACACACACACACACCATAATTATAGACACTTTACTTATTACATTAGCCTGGCAATCATCCTAACTAACTTACTGATCACACGACTCTATTTCTATGATGTCAAGCAGATGTGCAACATTTTCTAAACGTCGCTGGAAGACATTTACATTTTTTCACATGTTTAATATAAACATTTCGTTTTGTTATATATATTTTCTTTTACGTTTCATTCTTTATATTTATTATTTTGTTAAAAGTTAGTTATTTATTTATTTATTTTAGTTTTATTTATTTTTATTTTTATTTATTTAAAATAATCTATATATTTTTAAAAAACTTTTATTTATTTTTGTTTATTCTGTTTAAAACATTTTGTTTTAACTAAAATTTATTTCATTTTATGTTTATAACTTAAAAAAATTTGCATTTTACATACCTTAAAGCAGTAAATCAGTAAAATCAGTTAATCAAACCACCCAACCCCACCCTCCCTACCCTTCCGTGATCTATTGATCTATCTATTGATCTATGATTCAAGTATTATATTAGTTATCATTTTGAGGAATCATAACATAAAAATAAAGTTCTTTATACACGGATCACCGAATATATGCAAACGTAGCAAAGTTTTCCAATTAATAAAGCCAACATAACATCACCTGAACTAAGAACATAATGTACAACAACAAACCTAGCATACCTTAAGCACGAAATAAACAAGCTAACATCAACAAAAGCTCTTACACCTTAAAACAGTAAAGTTAACTAACATAACATAAAAACGTAAACATTAACACTTTTGTCAAGCATATCTCAAATTATCAAATGTTAATTTTACATTAACATTGTAATATTTAACAAAATTTTATTTCATAAACCTTGTCTAATTATTCATACAGCCTACGCATATATGCTAGTTACGTAACAAATTTTTTACTATTAATAAGCTAACATTAACATAACCTGAACTAAGAATATAATTCTACACGACAACCTAACACACTTACGCATGAGAAACTACTTTTAAACATTTAACAAAGTTCCACGCTTAACAACAGTAAAGTAACTAAACATAGCATTACAAAAAAACGTAACCTATACATACTTTGGTTCAAGGCATATCTCTAACATTTCAATGTTAATTTTACATTAACATTTGTAATATTGAAAACTATTTATCTTAACCTTGTCTAATTATCATACAGACCTACGCATATATGCTAGCGTAACAATTTTTTACATTAATAAAGCTAACATAGCATAACCTGAACTAAGAATATAATCTACAACGACAAACCTGACACACCTTAAACACGAATATAAACTTGCTAACATTAAACAAAGTTCCTCGCATAGCACCAGTAAGTAACTAACAATCATGCAAACGTAACCTATTCACACTTTTTCAAAGCATGTCTCTAACATTTCAATGTTAATTTTACATTAACACAGTAATATTTAACAAAGATTTAACGTATCCTGACCTAACTATTGTAACGAACTAAGAATAAATGCTACACACACACACACACACACACACACACACACACATTTCTATATTATCGCAAAGGTTGATAATAAATAGAGGGAATAAAATAAATTTGTTATTTACATTTTATTATTCAGAATATTTGTACATAGAAAACATTAAACATTGTACAATAAACATAGATGGATATTTATAATATATTAAATGGAGATTAAAGTGCCCTTAAACCCATAGGATGCTGTTCGAAAAGAATTTTTGATAGAAAACCGCTTATCAGCTGTATGTTGCATCATCTTGGTCCCGGATACAATACTAACACCTCCGTATTTTCCGGGTTGAAAAGTTGTAGTAGGAATACTATAGCATAACCCTCCTCTGTTACTCCCGTGTAAATTAGCATTAGGATTCTGTGATTCGTCTATTCGAGCTGCCTTTTTATGAGGTAGGTCATCGTTTCGTGCGTCATCTTCATCGACATTATACAATTGTATTTCATTCATTGCTTTCACTGTAACATCATGGTTTTTGATATCATCATACAATGACTCATCATGGTCTGTACTATTTTCAGAACTATGATCATACACCAACTTTAACAGTTTTTCAAAATTGATAGTATCTTTTGTATCTTTATTGATTGTAAGGCCTTTGGCCTTTACAATGTATTTTATATTTCCATCAGCGGTTCTTATTCTAACAGCATAAGACTTAGGTCCAGTACACACAAAGGAATCACCGTAGGCCCCAGGACCATAATCTGCTATTTCATCTGTTAGTTCACCTAAAAAGTTTCCTGTTTCAGGAACCTCATCGTTTTCACCAGTTACAAAAATACAAGAATCTGTATCGCAGTACAAGGCCCTTTGTTTGACTTTGTTAAGTAACTCATATAATTTTATACGTGCATATGCAGTTGTAAATGAAGCAATAGGAATATTTGTAGCAGTTGACGTGCGTTCGGCTAGTGCATTTTTTACAACTGTCACAACATATTTACTGCCTATTGGAATAACGCTAGGGACTTCAATATCGCTTTGGTTTATTAGTTCCCATACTTGTTTATCACTAGTACATACTACATCTTCTCTTGTAGGTGTATTTTGTGCAAATTTTCCCCAAAGAGAATTGAGACATAATTTTGCAATGAATCGCATTCCAGGATTTTTCTTGATATTGTTAATATCAAGTTCGACACCTTCCTTTTCTTTGAAAAGACGGATAAACTCTTTAAGTTTTTCCTCGAAATCAGGATCGTCTTCGTGAATATTATTTGGTGGTCCTGATGCCTCTGTTTTTATTTTTAAGAAGTGGTTCACATATCTTTCAAATAAAAACTCCTTCTCTTTAAACCCCCAAAACTTCAAAATATTTTAAGTATTTCGTAACCCATCTCTAATGCTAACTGAATTTCAGGTGTTGTGTATACACCTTCAATAGCACGTTCATTCTCATCATGATTGCATTTTGAACTATTATCTTTAACACATTTTATACACAGAGTGGAAATATTAATTTATTTTTGACACGTTTAGCGAGAACAGGGATGTATAAGTCTTGAGGAGGAAGAATCTTAATGTAAGCGTGCCGAAATATTTGTCATTGAGTCCATTCTTGAATGATTCAATGTCTGGTACTTTATCACCTATTAGTTTTTCTGGGGGACCACAAGGGTATTTCATTCGCTTCTGAACATAAGGGTAAAGTGATGTATAGTCTAAATACATGATCTTCTGTCCTTTAGTTGGAGGGTAGTAATGTACGAATGGTTCAGTGCGGCCTCCAAACAATGAATTGTCTATTATGAGTCTGTTGTTAACAACATCATTGCTAAGACGTTGAATATAGTCGTTAATGCTTATGTTTTCATCGGGATGATCAGGATCTTGAATAATTTCTTCTTTTTGCATTTTCCATTCACATTCCCACACACGTACTACATTAAACCCGGCTTCTTTATACCTATCTTCTTGTTTCATGGTGAGATTGTAACGGTCAACAGCCGATACGCTATGCAACATCCCTTTTCCTTTATTGCAGTCTTTATGTCCATGCCATGCACAACCATGGTATAGGAATGCAGTTTTCACTCCTTTTACATAACCAAACCCATCAGGGTAAAGCCATTTGTTCTTAATTTTGAACCCTTTCTCTCCACCGTTGCGAGCGTGCCTTATGTCTATATTGTTCAATTTTTCTTGATACAAGAGCCAGCGAATTGCTTCGTAGGTGAAAGGCTTAGGGTTCTCTCGACCTAGAATAGTAATTTTTTCCTCGGGCATAAACACATTTTTATAAAGTGTAAAGCATAAAGATGCAATTGTTGTGTTGTTATCTAGACAATCTATATCAAATTCTTTAATGAAGCTACCTCTAAACTTCTCAAAACATTTTCTTAGTATATTAACATCTTGGGCACAGTACTTTTCACATTCTTCATAAATATTATATTCTTTACCTATAAACTTATTATAGTACTCTTCAAATTCTTGTCTTTCATTTGTTGACATTTTATCTACTTCGAAGAATTTCTTATCAGGAATAGGTCCTTTATAATTCAATGTATCTTCATTTAAAAATGTATAGGGAAAGAAACCCTTGGAATTGTCTTTTTCACTGACACCCATACATTTAGGCAAGCTTTTCAATGCACATGGTGTGAAAAGCAATGTATCCCTGAAGACTATATTTCCATTCGAACCCATTGAAATTATTTTATTACCTCTTTTTATAGGACTTCTGCTGATAGATTCTGAACTTGGGTGTGTCAGTAGTGATGCATATACGAACTGATGATCAAATTTTCCGCCATTATGTGCAGCAACAACTACTTTTGACTCTGGATTTTTCTCTGAAAACTCCATCAGGAAGTCTATAAATTGATTTACAGGCGTTTTTTCGGTCTCTAATTTAAATGTTCTTGTTCTTGGACCACAATGTGAGCATACCTGTTCACCTTCCTTATCTGTGCACATTTCGCATATCATCTGGCATACCAGTAAATAAGGAAGCAATTCTATTATTCTTCTTCCTTTATCATCATAGCCTTTATCTTCCTGGTATGTCTCGATATCATAGTAACATGTATGAACTACCGGATCAGTATCTTTCTTCTTTTTAATTTTCTTTTTCATATAGCATATATGATATTCGTCTTCTTTAGGCTCGTATTTTTCTTTACATATAGTACAAAAGGCTTTTGTGCAATCGTGTTTGAAACTACCTTTACGATCAGCCTCTATTTGCTCAAGACAGAGTGTACAAATCTTAATTTTCTTGCACGTATTATTATCCTGATGTTTTTTAAAACAGAATGCATTATAAAATTCACGATTACATTCACGACATTCATGGAATATACCATCGTGATCAAAAGAGCCTTGACACTTATCGTATAGACACTGTCTACATCCATAATGTTCACAGTCTAATTTATGCGCGATATTATTACTGTTGAAAGTATAGCAATAAGTGCAAAAGATACCATTCATATACGCCTTATGCTTTTTGGTATTCTCAAAACATAACTTTAGCTTATCTTCTGTTATAGCATAGTAATGATTTACTCCATCATGGCCTATAATGTATAAAGGGTCATTTCTGTTCTCGTTAGATGGATTATAAAGTATTTTTACTCCATTACCTTCAGGACCAAATACGACTATACGGCATTTTTCGATATTCTCGATTTTTTCAAAGTCAGTTACTATGAAAGAATCTGTATATTCCATACCACATTTTTTAGCTAATGCTTCTGCCTCTTTCTCAATTGTATACGAATGAATACCTCTGGACTCTACACATTCACGAGCTATTTTCCTAAACAGAACAACAGCTTTGAAAGCACAACCTACAGCTCCTTTCTCTAGATGAACTTTACTAATGTAACGATGTTTGAAACTAAGATTTTGAGGCTCGAATGCATCGGTTTTACAGTCTTTACCTTTTCCTTTAGCTATCATGAACACGGTAGCTACTACTTTGAATTTGGTAAAGGATGCCTTGTCACCGGACTGGAATGACCCTTCCAAACGTCTCATCATCTCTTTCACCCCAATATTGTCTAATATATCCCTGTAACTGATGTTTACATAGTATTTCCGGTCAGGTGACTGATCATCACCAAAAGTGAAATTGATTCCCACCCTCATGCGTAACCTATCGTAGTCTAAGTCTTGTAATATAACATCAATGACTTCACCAACAACCATTTCAAACGATGCTTCAAGATCTCTTGGTCCATGGAAAAAGTTTTCATCAATAACCTTTACTTCATATGTATGACGTTCCATTGACTTTTTAAGTTTCTCTACAGAGATGTGCGTTATGTCCGTTATAGTGGTCTTCCTCTTCTTATTAGAGGGATTCATTCTCGAAGGACTAGTCTGGAATGAATAGTCATTATTATTATTTATGATATATTAGACAATTAAAATCAAGTTTTCATACAATTAGGGCACTATACCAATAATATATTAGTTTAACATAGTATTTCTCATTCCATATATTAAATATATTTATCTACACAGCAACAACAACAACATACCATTTTTAAACGATGCGCTGATAACGTCACGTAGGATGCTTTTTACTCAAATGTATGGATGTATATTCAACACGTTTCTGGAAAAGAATCACTTTTTTTTTAGACATGTGCATATATCATTTTCCCTTTATTCTTTAATTAATAATGTATTTAATTACCTTACGTTGCTAATTATTGATTAGATGTATTACAATGTTATTTTTAAATGAGGATATATATATATGTTATATATATATATATATATAATATATATATATATATATATATATATATATATATATATATATATATATATATATATATATATATATATATATATATATATATATATAGTAGTTTTGCAGCAGTTTGGGATCTACCACCCTTTTCGATATGAAGGAATAGAGTTATAGGTCTGAAACTTGGAATATAATCTATATATGGGATAAGCTCGAATCCGTGTGTAAATTTCAAGTCTGTAGGATGTATATAGAGGGGGGTCACCCGAGAGCGTAAGCCGCTACGCCCCGCGTTTAAGCCCTTTTGGCTTTCCAAATCCGAGATTGAGTTAGGCCTAACGGGCTAATCATCGAACCAGGTGTTCGATGCGCATGAGAGAGAGAGCGTGCGAGCGCGCGCGCGTGCGCATACACATACACCCAATTTTATTATTATATTATTATTTAAGTCGAAAGATTCGATTTCCCGAAGGGAAATCGGGAATCTGATCGAAAAAACGATCCTGTAAGGGATCGTTTTTTTACTCACCTCCGAACTTCGGGATTTCCGCAATGTTTCTTCTTCGCACCGGTCTTGAGTCCGATATATATCTACATGGGTAGAGTTAACGTATCGCTTTCAAACTTGGTATATGTTCTATGAAGGTGATAAACTGATCCCACGCGAGTTTTGGTGACCGTAGGTCACCCCTAAGGGGGTGCTGCCCCCTTAGCGCCAAAGGTCAAATTCGTCCTAAAAACCATGTTAGGCTTAACGTATCGGGCTAAAAATTTGGATGTGAGCTATATGATGACGTAATCTCGTCGGAGACGAGATTACGTTCCTCTGCATCCCCCCCGTAAGGCGGGAGCGTTGCCCCCCGTAAAAATTAAAAATGATCTTAGAAGCTTGAAACTTGGAGGATGGGTAGAGGATTCGGAGTCGGAGACGGAGATGGAAGCGGATTCGGTTTCGGCATCCAGGGACCCCACCGGAGATGGGTCCCTTCCTGAAAAAAAGAAGAAAAAAGAAGAAGTCGGAATGCAAAACAGAGGAGGAGGAAAGAAGAAGAAGGAAGAATGAGGAGGAAAGGAGGAAGGAAGAAGAATTGAAGAATGAGGGAGAGTAGCGGAATAGGAATCTGAGGAGTTGGCTCGGGCACCGGTGCTGGAGCCGGTTGCCGGTACCGAAGTTAATTAAACGTCGTTATAACAACAATGTTGGTGTCTTTATATATGTTATTGGGTCTGTAGATTTCGAAAATAATGGTTTCAGAACCATCAAGAAATAAAAAATAAATAAATAAATAAATAAATAAATAAATAAAATTTCTTATTCTTTTATGTTTATAACTTACAAATTTACGTTTTTACATACCCTAAAGCAGTAAATCACTAAATCAAACCACCATCCAACCAGCATCAACCTCCCCTCCTGACCATCTATGATCTATTGATCTATTGATTAAGGTCATAATTTTTACTTAAAATTTGTAACGTTTTACATACCCTAAAGCAGTAAATTCAGTAAATCAGACCACTATCCAAACTCCCTCCTGACCATCTGTGATCTATTGATCTATTGTTATATTGATCTATTGATCTAAATTGTAACGTTTTACTTACCCTAAATCAGTAAATCACTAAATCAAACCACCATTCAGCCAGCATCCGGTCACCCTCTGGACCAGGTGTGATTATTGATCTATTGATTCTATTGATTCAAGTCACATTCCGAGTATCCTTTTGTATAACATAACATAAAATCAAGTTCTTATACAAAGATCAACAATATATGCTACCGTAACAAAGTTTTCACATTTAATTAAAGTTAACATGGCGTAACATGAACTAAGGAAAATTAATGCCTCAAAGGACAAACATACACATCTTAAACACGAATTAAAAACTTGTTAACATTAACAAAGTTCCACACTAACACCAGTAAAGCAACTAACATGGTATGCAAAACGTAACCTGCAATTCTTACTTTTTCAAGCATTAACTCTAACATATTAACATTAATCTTACACTAACCATGGTAATATTTAACTAAAAATTTATCACAACATTTGTTAATTATCATACAGACCAGCGAAAGTATGTCAAGGCGTAACAAAGTTTCCACTTAATAAAGCTAACAATAGCATCATCTGTAAACTAAAAAATAATGCCCAAGACAAAACATAACACATTCTTAGCAGGAATAAACTGTTAACATTAACAAAGTTCCACACTTAAACCAGTTAAGCAACTAACATTTGGTATGCAAACGTTAGCCAATTTTACTTTGTCAAGCATAACTCTAACATATTAACATTAATCTACACTAACACAGTAACATTTAACTAAAATTTATTACAACATTGGTTAATTATCATACAGACCAGCGAAAGTATGTCAACGTAACAAAGTTTCCACATTAATAAAGCTAACATAGCATCATCTAAACTAAGAAAATAATGCCCAAAGACAAACATAACACATCTTAAGCAGGAATAAACTGTTAACATTAACAAAGTTCCACACTTAACACCAGTAAAGCAACTAACATGGTATGCAAAACATAACCTAATCTTACTTTTTCAAGCATACTCTAACATATTACCGTTAATCTTACACTAAGACAGTAACATTTAACTAAAATTTCTCCACAACATTGGTTAATTATCAAACAGACCAGCGAAAGTATATGCTAACGTAACAAAGTTACCACATTAATAAAGCTAACAATAGCAACAACTGAACTAAGAAAATAATGCCAAAGACAAACATAACACATCTAAGCAGGAATAAGCAGTCAACTTAACAAAGTTCCACCACACTTAACACCATTAAAGCAACTAACATGGTATGCAAAACGTAAACTTAATCTTACTTTTTCAAGCATAATTCATTATTTAACGTTAATCTTACACTAACACAGTAACATTTAACTAAAATTTCTTACAACATTTGGTTAATTTATCATACAGAGCAGCGAAAGTATGCTAACGTAACAAAGTTTCCACATCAATAAAGCTAACATTTAGCGTAACATGAACTAAGAAAGATAATGCACAAAGACAAACCTATCCACAACTTACACACAAATAAACTTGTTAACATTAACAAAGTTCCACACTCAACACCAGTAAAGCAACTAACATGGTATTCAAAACGTAAAACGTAACTTATTCTTACTTTTTTCAAGCATATCTCTAAACATATTAACGTTAATCTTACACTGAAACAGTAACATAACTAAAATTTCTCACAACAGTGGTTAATATACTGATCAACGAAAGTATGCTAACGTAAAAAAGTTTCCACATCAATAAAACAAACATAGCGTAACATGAACTAAGATAATAATTGCAAAAAGACAAACCTAACACAACTTACATACGAATAAACTGTTAACATTAACAAAGTTTCCACTGAGTTCTTTTATATACTAGTCAGTGAAATATGCTAACCATAAACAATGTTTTCACACATTAATAAAGCTAACATAGCGTGGCATCATATGAACTAGGAAAATAATTGTACAACGACAAAGCTAACACATCTTACGCCGTAATAAACTGTCAAACATTAACAAAGTTCCACACTTAACACCTGTAAAGTTAACTAACTTTACATTTTACAGAACGTAAACCTGTCATACTTTTTCCAAGGCTTAATCTCTAAACATATCAACGTTAATCTATTACATGTACCCCAGTAACATTTAATCAAAAAATGTGTTCAAACATACCTAACCATCATAATACCTAACGAGTAAATAAGAATAAAGTAAAGTTTTTAGACCTTATCTCTTTTTTAGACTCCGACCTCCTTTCAGAAAATACCAACTCTAAGCATGAAAAATGATTTTACGCTTTAACTATATTTGCATAAAGTGATGCAATACTTATTTATTTAACCCTCTGGCAGGAATACAAGCAATGTAGCAGTTGCCATTCGGTTTACGATTAAATATAAATGACACATCGTTGGGAATAACGAAACTCCTCGTGAAGATATCAACAACAAGCGTAGAGATGGCAGGGAGATGTCATCGTATCAACACAGCGAAAAACTATCCTACTGAAGAAAATAGTGTATAAACATCCCTTAAATGTAATGAGATTTTTTCTTTCAACCAATCAGAAGAAAGTAAACAAGAATACGACGTACGAATGAACCATATCAGTTCAAAAAATAATCCCATGACCAACAACAACAACAACAACAACAACAAAACAACAACAACCATACAACCCTAACTCAACACCAACCTCCCACAATCAACAACAACATACTCAACAACATCTCCAACAACTCTAACCCTAACTCTCAATAACATGACAAAATAAGCTTTGGAACTAACCCAATGAATATATGCTAACGTTAACATTGTTTCACATTAATTAAAGCTAAACATACATTACCAGGAGCTAAGAAAAATAATGTACAACGACGAACTAACACAAACTTATGCACGAATAAAACTGTTAACATTAACAAAGTTCCACACTTAACACCTAGTAAAGTAACTTGACATGCTACAAAACGTAAACCTATCATACTTTACCAAAACATTACTCTAACATATTTAACGTAATTTTACATTGACTCACCAGTAAGAATATTTAGCAAGAATTTATCATAACCCTGTTTAATTATCATACAGAGCAGTGAAAGTATGCTAACGTAAACAAAGTTCCACATTAATAAAAGCTAACATAACATAACCTGAACTAAGAATATAATGTACAATGACAAACCCAACACACCATACGCACGAATAAACCACTAACATTAACAAACTTTCGCACTTAACAACAGTAAAACACATAACACTTCGGTCAAAACGTAAACCTAATCACACTTTTTTCAAACATATCTCTGACATATCAATGTATTTTACATTACATCGTAATATTTAACAAAAGTTTAGCATAAACCTGTCTAATCATCATACTTGACAAAGAATATAATGCTGATGCGTAACAAATGTTTTACAGCAACTTCGTAAAATTTAACAAAAAATTCATCATAACCTCGTCTTAATATCATAATCCCAAGGGAATGATGGCAAATCTCACGGCGGTTTAACCCAAATCATATCAAAATAATAAGAAGGTTGTCTCATTTCATAAATAAACATAAAAAAAGTAATAAGTTTCTTTGAGTAAATTCACAGTAAAACGTTAATAATTTACTGATTTTAAAGCAAAATCATAAAATCAGTTAAAATCAAACCCACAAATCCCTGCAGTCACCTACCCGTTCCCACCCGCTGTGATCTATGAGCTATTGATTCAAGTCATATTTCAAGTATTAATTTTTGACAAACATAACATAAAAATATGTTCTTTATATACTAACCTACGAATATATTCTTAACCAACAAAGTTTTAGCATCAATAAAAGGCTCACAAATCATAACTTCGACTAGAAATTAATGTACAATTGCAAACCTAACATACCTCACGTATGATATCAGCTAACATCCTGAAAAAAATTCCCTAACTGATCAGGTAAACTAGGCTAACAGGTTCATGTACAAATACTCGATATGTCCCACTTTATCGAGCATATTTAGCAACAGGTAAAGCCGTATTATCTAACAAATCCTTAACAAAGTGACCAATCTATCCAAAAATGCCACACTTGGAACATAATTGACACTATCTTTCATCAAAGTGTCACTTCGTTTTGATTTATAACATTCATTGAACTGTGAATAAACAAGTAAACATTTAGCAAAAGTCAGGGCAAACTAACATATTCAAACAAAAAACTTAACATAGGCTCACGTTTCTAACACATCATCGTCAGTTAAACACAGTAATATCTTACAAAACTCATCATTTCTCTAACAAATCAGTGTTATTTCCACATTGTCATAGTAATATTTAACATAACGTACTTAACTTACGAATAAACAGTTTTCATTAACCAAGAGTATCTAAAGCAACACATTACCTTCCGAGAGAAAACCCAAGGGGATGCGCCCCTTGAAAGGGTGTGAATCCTGCGAGGGGGGATCACCCCGAAGGGGTGTAAGCGGGCTTTGGGCCTCAGCCCGAAGGGCTGAGGCCTTACCCCTCCTTCGGAGGGGTAAAATGATGTTATACTCAAAAACGAGTGACACTTTGATGAAGATAGTGTCAATTCATAGTTCAAGATGGTGGCATCTTTGATAGATTGGTCACTTTGTTAAGGGATTTTGTTAGATAATACGGCTTTACCTGTTGCTAATATGCTCGAAAAGTGGGAACATATCGAGTATTGTATGACCTGTTAGCTAGTTTACCTTGATCAGTAGGGAATTTTTCAGGATGTTAGCTGATTATTCATACGCGAGGTATGTTAGGTTTGCATTTGTACATTATATTCCTAGTCGCGGTTATGATTTGTTAGCTTTATTGATGCTAAAACTTTGTTGGTTAAGCATATATTCGTAGGTTAGTATATAAAGAACATATTTTTATGTTATGTTTGTCCAAAATGATACTTGAAATATGACTTGAATCAATAGTTCAATAGATCACAGGCGGGTGGGACGGGTAGGGGACTGCAGGGGTTTTTTTTTTTTTTTTTGTTGGGATTTACTTTACTGATTTACTGAATTTACTGCTTTAGGGTAGTAAACTATTACGTTTTTACTGTGATATTTTATTCAAAGGAACTATTTTTTATGTTATGTTAGGATTATAAAATTTGTTATTTTGTATGTTTTGGTTTAAAACTTGTTTATGTTGCGATTATTCGCTGGGGATTATGATATTTAGGACGAGGTTATGATGAATTTTTTGTTAAATGTTACGAAGTTGATGTAAAACATTTGTTACGTCAGCATTATATTCTTTGTCAGTATGATGATTAGACAGGTTTATGCTAAATTTTGTTAAATATTACTATGTTAATGAAAATTAACATTGAATATTTTAGAGATATGTTTTGAAAAAGTGTGAATAGGATTACGTTTTTGACGAAGGGTGTTATGTTACTTACTGTTTGTTTAAGTGCCGAAAGTTTGTTAATGTTAGTGTTTTATTCGTGCGTATTGGTGTGTTGGGTTTTGGTCATTGCTACATATATATTCTTATTCAGGTTATGTTATGTTAGCTTTATAATGTTGGAAACTTTGTTACGTTAGCATACTTTCACTGCTCTGTATGATAATTAAACAAGGTTATGATAAATTCTTGCTAAATATTTACTGTGTCAATGTAAATTTAACGTTAATATGTTAAGATATGCTTGTAAAAAGTATGAATAGGTTACGTTGTGTATGCAATGTCAGTTACTTTACCAGGTGTTTTAAGTGTGGAACTTTGTTAATGTAACATTTATTTCTTTAATAATTGTGTTAGGTTTGTCGTTTTACATTATTTTCTTAGCTCTGGTAATGCTATGTTAAGCTTTATTAATGTAAAACAAATGTTACGTTTTAGCATATATTCATTGGTAGTATCCAAAAGAACTTATCTTTGTACTATGTTATTGTTGTTGTTGTTGTTGTTGTTGTTGTATCGAACGAGAATATATACCCTTTTGAACTTATATGGTTCATCGTTACGGTCGGTATTCTTGTTTACTTTCTTCTGATTTGTTGAATGAAGGAAAGAATCTCATTACATTTAAGGGAATGTTTATACACTATTTTCTTCAGTAGGAAGTTTTTCGCTGTGTTGATACGTTGACATCTCCCTGCATCTCTTACGCTTGTTGTTGATATCTTCACGGAGGAGTTTCGTTATTCCAACGATGTGTCATTTATATTAAATCGTAAACCGAATGGCGACCGCTACATTGCTTGTAATTCCTGCCAGAGGGTTAAATATAATAAGTATTGCATCACTTTATGCAAATAGTAAAGCGTAAATCATTTTTCATTGTTTAGAGTTGCGTATTTTTTCTGAAAGGAGGCGGATCTAAAAAAGAGATAAGTCTTAAAAAAACTTTACTTTATTCGTATTTTCTCGTTAGGTATTTTGATGGTTAGGTATGCGTTATGACACATTTTTTGATAAATGTTACTGGGTCAATGTAAGATTAACGTTAATATTTATATGTTAGAGTTATGCTTGAAAAAGTATGAACAGTTACGTTCTGTATGTAAAGTTAGTTACTTTACAGGTGTTAAGTGTGGAACTTGTTAATGTTAAACAGTTTTTATTACGGCGTTAAGATGTGTAGCTTTGTCGTTGTCCATTATTTTCCTAGTTCATATGATGCTATGTTAGCTATTTAATGTGTAAAACATTGTTATTGTTTAGGCATATACTTTCACTGACTAGTATAAAAGAACTTGATGCATCCTTACTTAATGATAACTGTCTATTCGTATGTACATTGTGTTTTAGGTTTGTCTTTTTGCATTATTTTCTTAGTTCATGTTACGCTATGTTAGTTTTATTGATGTGGAAACTTTATTACGTCAGCATACTTTCGTTGATCAGTATGATAATTAACCAACGTTGTGAGAAATTTTAGTTAAATGTTACTGTGTCAGTTTTTAAGATTAACGTTAATATGTTAGAGATATGCTTGAAAGATAAGAATAGGTTACGTTTTTCATACCATGTTAGTTGGCTTTACTGGTGTTGAGTGTGGAACTTTGTAATGTTAACCAGTTTATTTGTGTTGTAAAGTTGTGATAGGTTTGTTCTTTGTGCATTATTTTCTTAGTTCATGTTACGCTATTTAGCTTTATTAAGTGGAAACTTGTTAGTTAGCATACTTTCGCGCTCTGTATGATTAATTAACCAATGTTGTGAGAAATTTTAGTTAAATTTCTGTGTTAGTTTAGATTAACGTTAATATGTAGAGTTGAGTTGCGAATCTAATAAAGAAGTCAAACTTAACGTTTTGGAATCGCAGGTTCGATTCCTGATACGTGGTGTTAAGTGTGAACTTTGTTTAATGTGGACTGCTTATGCTGCTAAGATGTGTTATGTTTGTTCTTGAGGCATTATTTTCTTAGTTTCAGTTGATGCTATGTTAGCTTTATTAATGTGGAAACTTTATTATGTTAGCCATACTTTCGCTGGTCTGTATGATAATTAACCAATGTAGTAGGAAAGAAATTTTAGTTTAAATTTTATTATGTTAATGTAAAATTAATGTTAATATGTTAGAGTTATGCTTTTTTGAAAAAGTAAGATTTAGGTTACGTTTTGCATTTACCATGTTAGTTGCTTTTACTGGTGTTAAAGTGTGGAAACTTTGTTAATGATTAACCAGTTTATTCCCTGCCTTAAGATGTGTATGTGGTCTTTGGGCTTATTTTCTTTAGTTTAGATGATGCATGTGAGCTTTATTAATGTGGGGAAACTTTGTTACGTTAACATACTTTCGCTGGTCTGTATGATGAATAATTTACCAATGTTGTGATAAATTTAGTTAAATGTTACTAATGTGTTAGTTGTAAGATTAATTGTTAATATGTTTAGAGTTATGGCTTTTGAAAAAGTAAGATTAGGCTACGTTTTGCATACCATGTTAGTTGCATTTTACTTGCGTGTTGTGGTGGAACTTTGTTTAATGTTAACAGTTTATTCCTGCTTAAGATGTGTTATGTTTGTCTTTGGGCATTATTTTCTTAGTTTAGATGATGCTATGTTAGCTTTATTAATGTGGAAACTTTGTTACGTTGACATACTTTCGCTGGTCTGTATGATAATTAACCAATGTTGTGATAAATTTTAGTTAAATGTTACTGTGTTAGTGTAAGATTAACGTTAATATGTTAGAGTTATGCTTGAAAAAGTAAGATTAGGTTACGTTTTGCATACCATGTTAGTTGCTTTACTGGTGTTAAGTGTGGAACTTTGTTAATGTTAACAGTTTATTCGTGTTTAAGATGTGTTATGTTTGTCTTTGGGCATTATTTTCTTAGTTCATGTTACGCCATGTTAGCTTTATTAATGTGAAAACTTTGTTACGTCAGCATATATTGTTTGATCTTTGTATAAAGAACTTGATTTTATGTTATGTTTATCCAAAGTGACACTCGAAATGTGACTTGAATCAATAGATCAATAGATCAATAGATCACACCTGGTCAGGAGGGTGGCCGGATGCTGGCTGGATGGTGGTTTGATTTAGTGATTTACTGATTTAGGGTATGTAAAACGTTACAATTTTAGTAAAAATTTGACCTTAATCAATAGATCAATAGATCAATAGATCATATGAGGGTATGGAGGGCAGTTTTGATTTAGTGATTTAGCTGATTTAGGAGTAGTTAAAACGTTACAATTTTAGTAAAAATTTGACCTTAATCAATAGATCAATAGATCACAGATGGTCAGGAGGGAGGTTGGATAGTGGTTTGATTTAGTGATTTACTGCTTTAGGGTATGTAAAAACGTAAATTTGTAAGTTATAAACATAAAAAGAATAAGAAATTTTATTTATTTATTTATTTATTTATTTATTTTTTTATTTCTTGATGGTTCTGAAACCATTATTTTCGAAATCTACAGACCCAATAACATATATAAAGACACCAACATTGTTGTTATACGACTGTTTATTAACTCGGTACCGCACCGGCTCCAGCACCGGTGCCACTATCAACTCTGAATCCTTCTCCTACTCCTCCTCATTCTTCATTCTTCTTCCTTCCTCCTTTCCTCCTCATTCTTCCTTTCTTCTTCTTTCCTCCTCCTCTGTTTTGCACTCTGTGCATTTCTTCTTCTTTTTTCAGGAAGGGACCCATCTCCGGTGGGGTCCCTGGATGCCGAAACCGAATCCGCTTCCATCTCCGTCTCCGACTCCGAATCCTCTACCCATCCTCCAAAGTTTCAAGCTTCTAAGATCAATGTTAATTTTTTACGGGGGGCAACGTCCCGCCTTACGGGGGGGATGCAGAGGAACGTAATCTCGTCTCCGACGAGATTACGTCATCATATAGCTCACATCCAAATTTTAGCCCGATACGTTAAGCCTAACATGGTTTTCAGGACGAATTTGACCTTGGCGCTAAGGGGGCAGCACCCCCTTAGGGGTGACCTACGGTCACCAAAACTCGCGTGGGATCAGTTTATCACCTTCATAGAACATATACCAAGTTTGAAAGCGATACGTTAACTCTAACCCATGTAGATATATATCGGACTCAGAACCGGATGCGAAGAAGAAACCTCTGGCGGAAAGCAAAGTCGGAGTGCGTAAAAAACGATCCCTTACAGGGATCGTTTTTCGACTCAGATTCGATTTCCTTCGGAAATCGAATCTTCGACGTAATAATAATAATAATAATAATAACATTGGGTGTATGTGCACGCACGCGCGCGCGCGCTCGCTCGCTCTCTCTCTCATGCGCATCGAACACCTGGTTCGATGATTAGCCGTTAGGCTTAACTCAATCTCGGGTTTGGAAAGCCAAAAGGGCTTAAACGCGGGCGTAGCGGCTACGCTCTCGGGGGTGACCCCCCTCTATATACATCCTACAGACTTGAAATTTACACGGATTCGAGCTTATCCCATATATAGATTATATTCCAAGTTTCAGACCTATAAACTCTATTCCTCATATCGAAAAGGGGTGGTAGATCCCAAAGTTTGCACTCATTTAGGATATATAAAAAATATATATAGATAATATATATAATAATATATATATTATATAATATATAATATAATATATATATATATATATATATATATATATAATATATATATATATATATATATATATATATATATATATATATATAATATAAACAAATATATTATATATATATATATATATATATATTATATATATATATATATCTTTAACATATAAATAATATAATATATATAATATATATATATATATATTAAAAAAAACTCTTACTTCGTTGAATAAGTATTGATTTGAAAAATCCTCATGTGTAGATATAAAAAACTTGGATAATGATACAACAGGATCTGACTAAATGAGTCTTAAAGTGTTGATCGTAAGAGCTCTTGATTATGAATGACACACGGTAGGCTCGCCTGATTTATATATACTCAAGCCTCCCCAAAATTCTATTTGCAGTGTTGCCAATTCACCTCTGTATGATACGCAGTTGCCAGATCTACCAGTTTGTTTAATAAATATAATAAGTATTGCATCACTTTATGCAAGTGGATAAAACATAAAATCATTTTCATGTTTCGAGTTGATATTTTCTGAAAGGGGCGGAGTCTAAAAAGAGATAAGTCTAAAAATATTTCAGGTGTTACTATTGCGTAGTTTGTTTTGTGTGTGTGTGTGTGTGTGTGTGTGTGTGTGTGTGTGTGTGTGTGTGTGTGTGTGTGTGTGTGTGTGTTGTGTGCGTGTGTGTTATTCTTAGTTCGTTACAATAGTTAGGTCAGGATAAATCTTTGTTAAATATTACTGTGTAATGTAAAAATTAGCATTGAAATGTTAGAGACATGCTTGAAAAAGTGCTGGAATAGGTTTACGTTTGCATGTAAGTTAGTTTTACTTACTGGTGCTATGGCGAGGAACTTTGTTAATGTTAATCAGTTTATTCGTGTTTAAAGTGTGTCAGGTTTTGTCGTTGATAGATTATATTCTTAGTTCAGGTTATGCTATGTAAGCTTTTATTAATGTAAAAAAATTGTTACGCTATCATATATGCGTAGGTTCTGCTATGATAATTAGACAAGGGTTTATGATAAATATTTTTTAAATTATTACAATGGTAATGTAAAAATTAACATTGAAATGTTAGAGATATGCTTGACAAAGTATGAATAGGTTACGTTTTTGCATGCTATGTTAGTTACTTTTACTGTTGAAGTGTGGAACTTTGTTAAAGTTAGTAGTTTACTCATGCGTAAGGTGTGTTAGGTTTGTCGTTGCATATTATATTCTTAGTTCAGTTATTTTATGTTAGCTTTATTAATGTAAAAAAAATTTGTTACGCTAGCATATATTGCGTAAGTCTGTATGGATAATTAGACAAGTATGATAAATTTTGTTAAAGTATTACAATGTAATGTAAAATTAACATTGAAATTGGTTAGAGATAGGCTTGGACAAAGTGATTAATAGTTACGGTTTTTGTTATGTTATGTTAGTACTTTACTGTTGTTAAGTGTTAAACTTTGTTGATGTTAGCTGTTTATTCGTGCTTAAAGTATGCTAGGTTTGTTGTTGTACATTATATTCTTAGTTAGGTTATGATATGTTGGCTTTATTAATTGGAAAACTTTGCTACGTTTGCGCATATATTCGGTGATCCGTGTATAAAGAACTTTATTTTTAGTTATGTCTATACAACAAAATGATATCCTTAATATGACTTGAATCAATAGATCAATAAAGATCGTGGAAGGGTAGGTGGATAGAGTGGGTGGTTTGATTTTAACTGATTTTACTTGATTTACTGCTTTAAGGTTATGTAAAAAATGCAATTTTTAAGTTATAAACATAAAAAATAAATTTTTTAGTTAAAAACAAAATATTTAAAAAAATAAAACAAAAATAAATAAAAGTTTGAAAAATAATAGTTAAAAAATATGACTTGAATTCAATAGATCAATTAGATCAATTAGATCAATAGATTCAATAGATCAATAGATCAATAGAATCACAGAAGGGTATGAGGGTGGCTGGATGGTTTGTTAACTGATTTTACTGATTTACGCTTTAAGGTATGTAAAATGCAAATTTTCAAGTTATAGACACACAAAAAAGAATAAAATTTTTAATTAAAAAACAAAAACTTTTAAAAAAGAAACAAACTAATTGCAGTATTTGGAAAATAAAGTTTGAAAATATTTAATAAAAATAACAAACATTATAAATTTAACGATATAAAAAAATTAATCACAACTGTAAAAAAAAAAATTTGAATCAGAAAGAAAGAAAAAATAAACTGAATAAAAATTAATAAAAACTAATTTAACATAAAGTCTCACGGTATAAAGTGATTAATTATATAAGAGAAGTTAGAAAAATAAATTAAAATAAAAAAAAAAAAAAAAAAATTTAAAATAAAAAAAAATAAAAACACAAAAGTTTAAATGTAAAATAAAAACTTATATAAAAAAAAATAGAAAAAATAAATATGAATAAAAATTAACATTAACGACAATAAAAGTACATTTTTAAATGTAAAAAAATACTTGTAAAAAACATAGTTGAGAAAAATAAATATAAATAAAAAAAAATTGAAATAAAAAATAAACACAAAGTTAAAAGTAAAATAAAAACTTATAAAAAATAAAGTTCAGAAAAAATAATTTCAAAAAAAAACAAGCAAGAAAAATTATATTAGTTAACTTATAAAAAGAAAATGAGATTTTGAAAATATAAATGTCAGTCTTCAACATTTAGAAAAACGGTTTATCTTAGCAAGATGCAATGCAATTGCGACATGTACATGTTAAACAGAGCAGTTATGTTGAACAGTTCATGTGTTTTTGGATATTTAAACCAATATTTTACAAACTCGGCACCGCACCGGCTTCCAGCATCGGTGCCGGTACCAACTCTGTCTCCTTCTCAGACTCTTTCCTTCTCCTTTCCTTCTTCCTCCTTCTTCCTTTCCTCAGTTTTGCATTCCATGCATTTTTTCTAGTCGGGACCCCCTCCGTGGGGGTCCCAGGACACCCTTTACGAATTACAATCCTTCATATTCGAGATCTACCCAACCTTATAAAAACATATATTTTTTGATATAAATATGGACTAAAAGAATTATTTTTTTAACTTAGCACGCACGCTCCAGCTCCGTGCCGATTGCCTAACTCCGGATCCTCCTTTCTCGTTCCTCCTTCTTCCTCATTCCTCATTCCTCCTTCTTCCTTCTTCCTTTCTTCCTCTGTTTTGCATTCCATGCATTTTTTTTCATCGGGAACCCCTCCGTTTGGGGGGTCCCAGGACACCCTGTTACGGACTATAACCTGTCATTTTCGAGATCACAGGTCCAATAACATATATTTGATATAAATATGGACTAAAACAATATTTATTACCTTAGCACCGCAAACCGGCCTCCAGCACCGGTGCCGATGCCAACTTCTCTGATCCTCCGACTCAGACTCCTTCTCCAACTCTTTCCTTCTCTGACTCCTCTTCCTCCATCCTTCCTCCTTTTTCCGTCATTTTCCTTTTTCTTCCCCTGTTTTGCATTCCATGCATTTCTTCTTTTTTTCAGGAAGGGACCCCCCTCCGGGGGGGGGGGGAATCCCTTGACCTCCGAACCGAATCCGACTCGGAATCCTTCTCCACTCCGGCTCCTCTACCAGCCTCCAATTTTCAGCCTTCTACGATCAATTAATTTTTTAGGGGGCTGCGCCCCCCTTACGGAAGGGGCATGCAAGGGTACAAGCCTTGTGGGGCCTTATACGGTTATAATATATTTTATTATTAAAATTTATTAATTATATTATTACTTATTTATTAATTAATTAATAATTAAATTTAATTAAAATTTTTAATTAATTAATTAATTTTTATTTATTTATTTATTATTAATATTTTTTTTATTATGTTTCGAAAAAAACCTGCGGTTTTTTCGTCGGGGGAAATAAAAATTCCCACGGTAATTAACTCCCGCGCGGGGATTAACTTCAGCGTTAGGCTTATCTGTCATCCAATATAGCTCTGTAACTACAGCGATTAATCGAATGAAAGTTATTAATAATTTTCTTTCGATTATGTTTTTTAGTGTAACAAGTCAACCAGAGCACGTAGAAAGACGATTTAAACATCGATATAGGGGTAAAAAACATCGATAAATCGATTGAAACCGTTAAAAATGATCTATCGATCATTTAAAACCTTCTAGGAACCAAAAAAAACCCTCTGGGGGGCTCCGCCCCTTTTGGGGGTAAAAACCCTTGAGATCAGGTTCAAAACCTCTGAAGTCGGTCTTCCAGACCTTAAATTCGGTCTCACCGACCTTAAAAACCCTAGGTTTGACACGTCAAGCTTGAAAAACCAAATGTTGCAAAATGTTGCTTTGCAACATTTGCAACATCCGGTTGCAACTTCCGGATGTCAGTCTGGCTGCCAGTTGTCCCCCCCTTACTACTTATTATTATTATTATTATTATTATTATTATATTATTTATTATTATTATTATTATTATTATTATAATTGTATTTATATTATTATTATATTATTATTATTATTATTATTATTATTATTATATTATTATTATTTATTATTATTATTATTTTATTATTATTTTTATTATTATATTATATTATTATAGAGAATATTATTATTATTATTATTATTATTATTATTATTATTATTATTATTATTATTATTATTATTATTATTATTATTATTATTATTATTATTATTATTATTATTATTTTTATTATTATTATTATTATTATTATTATTATTATTACTTTATTATTATTATTATTAAGATGAGGAGTGAGTGGGGCTGAGTCGCAAAAGTTAGTACCTTAAATTGTTGAAGGATTAGTGGCGACTAGCAAGCTTCTTACCATGTGATCTCTAATAAGAGCTTTACTTTGTAAGGACAAAGGGTTCGAGGGCAAATTCTCTTATGATTGCTGATTCTTACTACCATACTACCATACCGTAGTAAAATAAATATTATTCTTTGTAACGATATAAATTAGTTGGGAAGTGAAGTCTCAAATTTCGTTCAAGTTTTCTCTTTAATGAGAGAGATATTTATCACAAGAAGAGGAGTACTAAAAATGGCGTTTTTTCGTGAAACCGTGTGAGAATGATGACTTGTTGATATAGGTTGCGGAGAAAATTACGGATGCGTCTATATGTCAAGTCTATGGGATAGCCATTATTATTTGCAGAAGTCAAGCAAAAATTAAAATTCTTGATGAAGGGCAGCATAGTTTGAAGGAAAATATTTTTATAATCCTGCAGATCAGAATAAGTCTACAGTAATTAAAAGCTAATAGAAAGTTACTTTCCATAATATCGATGTCAAGAAACTATCGGTCTTTCTTATTGGGAGCATACTCAGGATTCCCAATTTCCATAGTAAATCGAACATTGGAATGCATGATAATTAGCATAGATACAAAATTGAGGTTTGTTCGAAGAAGCTGAAACGCAAAACACATCATCAATGTATCTTCTGTAGAAGGTAGAAAATTGGATAGTTTTGTCATTTAAGTACAATTCTCAAGATGATTTAAGAATATGTTGTTATATGTGGGGTCAAGGGAAGACCTCATTGCTACCTCATCAAGCTGCTGATGAAAGATTACCATAAAATAAGATGTAAGAATCAGAGACGGTCAGGGTAAAAGCACTATGAGGTGTCGCTTTGTTTTAACCAAAGGCTTTTGTAACTGCCATCATTGACAAAGTTTTCAATGATACAATCATTTCCTCCAGCGACGATTTCATGAAAAGAGAATCCGCATCCAAACTTACCATTACAGAGTCATAGGTAGATATACGCCTTATTTCATAAGCAAAATTATAAGAGCTGGTAGCAATATTGATTAGAGAATTAAAGCTTGAGAAGATTGCATAGATATGTGGAGTGACCGTAATTATACATTCACTTAGCTGTTGCTACAGGTCTGATAAGACAACTTTGTTAATTAGCTTTCAAAGATCCATATAAGATATTCAAACATGATCTTAAAGAGTGTATGTCGTTGTACGCAGAGCCCTGTAGTGAAGAATTTCTTTATTTCAAATCTTTTAATCTTCTACCAATTTTGTATACTATAGCTTATTCAGCTTTGATGGGTCTGTTCTCTGTTGTGACATTTCTGAATTTAGCATCATCAGATAAAACATGTAGCACTTTGTGCTTGTAATCCAGATCTTCTATAATCACCCCACTCCTTCCTTGTCAGGTTCACAATCTTTTTATGGTTATTACCACCTCTAATGGGCAGAGCCCTGTTCAAGGATGGGGTGTAAAATGACAAAGGTGCTTAAAATAAAATTAAAATCCAAACAGTGCTATATCACCCAGATTTCGCACTTGAACACAGATGCAGGCCTTAAGTAAGATAGATTTTCAGCAGGAAACACAGAAGATGGGAAAGAATTCCACAGAACAGAGGTGGCTGGAAAGAAGAAAGCGCCACAATTAACAAGCCTTGAGTAGCTAATGTCCACACAATATTCATGCCCAGACATTGCACTCCTTTTGCAACGATGGCGCCTTAAAGGTGGTGGACACGAGTGGTCAGTTCCCTAGAGCATTTGCCACTAGAGTATCTATAGAAAAGAGACAAGCACCAGCATCACGTCGCAAAGTTAAAAGGTCAAGTGAATTGGAAAGAACAAAACAGTTTATAAGCCTTTTAGCCTTTGGCTCAATTCGACTCTATCCAAAAGAAGGGCGAAGTCTGAACTTCCTTTCCCTCGAAATGAGAACAGTACTCCATTTAAGGTCGGATGAAAGCTTTGTGTAGTTTGAATAATTGAGAAGGGAAAAAAATTCTTGCAATCTAAGTAGCGTAGCTTTTTGTGGTCGCCATAGCAACCACTGTGATATGAGGTTTCCAAGACATTTTTTTTTATTATTGTAAAGTCAAGAATATTTATATTGTCAACAGGAGAGACGGGTAAACGATCTCAAGTGATAGAAAAGTTAGGAGGTGTTTTTGAGAGGGGGATTTGTAGAAGTTGCTTTTAAAGAGTTGAATTTCACAAGGTTGAGACGACCCACCTGGAAATTCTATCCAGGTCAGCAAGAATAGAATCGGAAAGATTAAGAAGGGAGGCAGCTCTGGATACAAAATGCTGTAGGGAGAATATTTAAAATGAATAGAAGAATGAATGGAAGGGTCATTATCATATGAAATATATGGTCAGATGAGCAATTGAGAAGATCATTATTGAAAAGGGAGAAAAGAGTGGATGATATGACAGAACCCTGTGGAACACCACTATTAGCAGGAAAGGAAGAAGTGAAGTTACCCCATCATCAACAGCCAATATTGAGCAATTTGAATGAAAACTAGAGATAAGTAAACAAAGGGAAGGAAAAAGAACAAAGAAAGAAAGCTTGGAAAGCAGAGACGCATGCCAAATCCTGTCAAATGCTTTGAATATGTCAAGAGCCACCACACAAGATTCTCTAAAATCCCTTAGGCCGTAAGACCGTAATTCTATGAGATAGGAAAGTATATCACCAGTAGGCCTCGGGCGACGAAAGTCATACTAATGATCAAAAAGAAGGGAATGAGATTCCAGATGGTCCAAAAAAATTAGAGTTGAGAAAGGTTTCAAAGATCTTAGACTGAATATAAGTGAGAGCTATAGGGTGATGGTTAGAAGAATCAGAGTGGCTATCTTTCTTCGGAATAGGTTGGAAGTGTAAGGACTTTCAATATTTGGGGAAAATGTTAGTATTGAGGCATAGAAAGTATAATAACAGTTGAACTAAGGCTGGCACCAGCTCGGAAGCACGCTCCTTCAAAACTCGTGGAGGAATGACAATCGGGCTACTTGCCTTCCTAACGCTCGTAAATTTCAGGAGCCCATGCACCAGATCAAATGTAAAAACAGATGAAGGCATGGGACACCTGAGACGAGGAGTAAGGAGAGGGTTGCTAGAATCATCCATGGTTGAATTGGGGGAAACAGAAGGACAAAGAGATTAACCGTTTCAGTCGGAGTATTAGCAGCAGAACCATCAGAGCGTATATAAGTGGAGGAAATGAAAATTTTCAGAACTTGAAGATGTTTTTGAAAAAAACAAAAACAAGAAAGGGTTTTCTGTAGGAGAATCAGAGGGGATATGTGCCCCCTCTTGCCCCATCCTGCGGGTGTCCATGTTAATGAATCTAATTTTTCTCCTATTACACAGATAAACAACATAGCAGCTAGTACTCCTATCAGGAAGTTTAATAATGTCTTGTTGTTCTTTATTCATTGAATCTGGCGATTTCAGCAATCTTGCTCCAATTCGTCTTCCTTTCAATTTTTTTATTAGCTTTCTTCTACCCCTCCTCCCATGCTTTAAGGGAGTATATCTTGAAGTTGATGCCCTCTAATTTTGACATGTTTACTAATATTTTCTCTATGATATTTTTATCTATCCTAAACTTACAAATCTCTAATCATTTGGAGTCTCACTCTTTTCTTTTTAGAAGCCTGTGTAGCCTTCGATGATTCATGTCTAATGATGATATCATTCATATCATATTAATCTCTGTTCTTTGTTCGTAAGAATTATATAGAAACGTAATTAGTGTCAATTACATGACCGAAAGCTTTTGATAGAAAGTAAAAATTTTAGTGCTCAATAGTATAACTCATGGATAACGATGAAGCTACGTTTTTTTTGTGTACAGGAGTATTATGAACTGATATGGTCTTTCTTTGATCTTCAGATAACGGAAGTGCATCCTCCTCTTCTTGTACTTAATGCTATTCCGTCTATTCTGTTAAGATGTCCTGGTTATCCTTTTGCACTAGTCTTCGGCATGTTGTTTCCAAGTTCTGTACTCTTTTCTTGAATATCCTCATCTCGGCTTTACCTGTTGCTGATATGTGGTCTCGTTTACCGTAAAATTACGGAATGTCGCTCTCTCGTTTTGTTCTCTTTACATCTTTGATCATAGTACCAGTCTGCCTGCCCTTTGTCAGGATGTTAGCTGATTATTCAAGCGCGAGGTATGTTAGGTTTCCATTTGTAATTATATTCTTAGTTCGAATATGATGATATGTTGCTTTATTGATGCTAAAACTTTGTTTGCTTAATCATATATTCGTAGGTCAGCATTATGATTTTTTTATGTTATGTTTATTCAAAATGATGCCTGAAATATGACTTGAATCAATTAGATCAATAGATTACAGGCGGGTGGGATGGGTAGGGGCTGCTGGGATGGGTGGTCTGATTTACTGATTTAACTGATTTTTTACCCTGGTTTAAAATCAGTAACTATGTACGCTTTACTGGTGATTTGTTATTCAAAGAATTAATTTTTATGTTAATGTAGGATATAATTTTGTTATTTTTTTGTTTATGTTTGGTTAAAACTTTTGTAATGTTTGCAATTATTGCTGGGGATTATGATAATTTTGAGAAGGTTTTGATGATTTTTTGTTAATATTACGAAGTTAATGTAAAAAATTTGTTAGTTAGCATTATATTCTTTGTCAGTTATGACATATTAGACAGGTTTTGCTAAATTTTTGTTAAATTTACTGTTAATGTAAATTACATATGATATGTTAGAGATTGCCTTGAAAAAGTGTGAATGTGTTACGTTTTGGTACGAAGTGGTTGGTATTTCTGCTGTGAAGTTGCGGAAATTTGTTATTTAGTAGTTTATTCGTCGGTATGTGGTGGTGTTGGTTTTGTCGTTGTACATTTAATATTCTTAGTTCAGGCTTTTTATGTTGCTTAATTAAAAGTAAAAAATTTGTTAGTTAGCATTATATTCATTGTTTGTATATAAAGAACTTATTTTTGTGGTTTGTTTTTGGATAAAAACTTTGTTATGTTACGTTATTCCCCTGTTTTCCGGTTCCTCTTCGCGATTCTCAATTTCCTAGATTCTCAAGATTTCTTCATTGATACAATCTTCTGTTATAAATATTCCTTCTTCTCTTTGTACCTATGTCATAATTCCAGTGTCTTAACTTGTCTCTCTATGCCTTTATGAGATTTGATTGCCGAATAGTATGTAACTCTTCGGCTTTATCCCGTTTTGTATCGCACATTGTTTACCGTTTCCTCTTTATCACTGGTGTAAGGTGTCGCGAACTTTGTTATTCCTTGTCTCGTTCAGTTTTTATCTCTGTCGCTTAAGCTTGGTTACCTGATTTTGGCTATTGTGCATTTTTTCTCTAGTTCATATCGTACCTTTGCCTACTTGTTGCTTACTTAATTTGTGAAAACCTTGTCTTATTGCTCTAGTTCCATTATATCCTCTTCTACTTGGTTAGTATAGCCTTATCACTGAACTCTCTTTTGTGCCTACTTGTTTTTTTCCCGTAAGATCTCGAATATCGCTACTGTAACATCTTAGTGTTAATGTAAAATTACACTTTGATTATGCTTAGAGATACTGATTGAATAAAGTGTTAATCCGGTTGCGTTATGTACTCGCTGTGCATAGGCCTACTTTTTACTCGTTGCTATTAAGTAGCCGATCCTTCTCGTTATGTTAGTCTCTTCGCTATCCGGTGTTTGGCCTAAATCCGATCTGTTTTTTTTTCTCTAATAAAACATTCGTCTTTTTCTAAATACAAATCTAATCGCCTTTTTTTTCCTTTGGTCTTTTCATGGTTTTTTGCTATTTTCCTGCATATGCTTTCTCTACACTTGCATTGTTCCTTTTCTCTTCCTTTCCTTCATGAATTCTTCCGACGATACAATTGCCTTTCTATCCTAGGCAAAACCATTTTCCTTATCTATCTGTGCCCTATTGTCTTTATCTACTTCCTTCCTTCCTCTCCTCCTTCTCATCCTTGTGCCTATACCTCCTATATTTTAATTACTTCCTTCCTTAATATACTTTTCTTACGATTTTCAACTTTCAAACTTTTCTTGATTAACTGTCTTACCCTTTGGTATATTACCTTCCTTACTTATTTTTTTCCTTTATGTTTTTCACTTTATATCTTTCATAAAGCTAAATATATCACATGCCAGCTTTATATATACCTCTATCATTGCACTGATTAAATAGTAAGGTTATACTTTATATTATTTAACAAACCTAATACAAACATTACCCTTCATTCTTTCTTGCGTGAATGTCAAATTTCCTTCTACCTTCATTGCTGGCTCTGAATTCTTCGTTTGGCATTTATACTTCTACTTCTTTTTCAGCTATTTTTAAAACTACAACAATTAATATCACTTTTCATATTACTAATACATTTATAGTATCTACTATAATGACATATCTATCTACTTATATCCTTTACTATAGTACTATATTATATATACTATATATATATATCCTTATTACTTAATGCAGGTACGTTATTTCCTTATATTTATCCTATTATATATCCTTCCTTTATCTAATATATTATATATTACCATATAGTATATATTATAATTAATATTACCTTTATCTACTATATATATAATATATTTAATTTCCTTTCATAGAATATATATCTATTATTATATATATATATTATATATTATTATATTTCAATATATCAGAGGTGCGGATTCGCTCTTTATCCCGCTAGTCCGCTCGAGCGGACTACAGAATAGGTGCGGACTAGCGGAGGTGCGAGTCGTCAGGAAATTAGCGGACTTGCACGTGCGGATCTAAAAAAGTTTCCGCTCTTCTTGTTAAACCATCCCTTTTTCGAACAAAATAAAATACTAGTTTTCACTTATTATTATTCTTATTCGCGTCTCATTCCTGAAGTTGGAAGACATCCTTTAGGTAATTTCCTTTGAATTTCCTTGCAGGTGACGCGCCTTCCGCAGAGATACGTAGACACGTTGAGCGAAAGCAATGCCCTTTTTGCCAAAAAACGATAACAGCGAAAAATATAGCAAGGCATATTCGTACTCATACCAATATCATTTAAATTTGGCTTTCAACCATTATCTTAATAATAATATACCCTCATCTACTATTACTCCTTTAATTTTTTATATTATCACTCTCCTATCCTCCTTCCTTCCTCTAACTAGAGCAATTCCTATACCTTATATATGTATAAACTCATATAATATACTATCACTATTATTATCTTTATAATTATATATACTATATACTTTAACAATAATTATTATATTTAATACTATTAACTTATTATCTATACTTACCTTCTCTATATCTTATATACTCTTATTCCTTTCAATCACCCCAATCTTTGCTGTATTACCTCTTCTCATAGTTCCGCTGTTTCATAACGCGGTCCCTTTACCAATCTTAAAAAATTATTCCTTTAACATCCGCATTTGAGAATATCATTATATCCTTTCCTTATTATATCCTATTTCCTTTTTCTATATATATTCCTATGTATTAACCTAATACATCTGCACCTACTCTATTACCTTCTAATTATGTTTCTCCATTTGTTACTTATTCTTTATGGTCTTTACCTATTAATATATTTTATATTCTTTCTCTAATTACTACTTTATTATATCTATTATATATATATATATTATACTACCTTACCTTATATTATACTAATATTTCTATATTGATACGCTTCCTCAATTTTATACATATAAATGATACCTATACTTATCCTTATATATATCCTCATTCTATATTTATACCTATATCCTTATTTATATCCTTATTTACTCTATATCCTTTCTATTATCATTATATAATCTGAATTCTGATAGTTTTGCATTATACTTCTTCTCATTTTTCCTATTCCATCTTTCCTATCCTTCCTTCCTTCCTTCCTTCCTTCCTTCCTTTCCCTCATACATATTACATTATATATATATACTGTAAAATATGGTACAGTCCAATATAGTAAATATTTCAATCAGTAGCTACTATTAATAGGTATAAGACTCAGTGGTTATATCTACAATACTTTTTTCAGGTATTAGAGGTACTCTCCTTGACTAATTTCAAAGTTATCTGTCGAATGTCACCCCATGGTTAGATTTTCGGTAAATAAGATAATAACGTTTAGCATAATTTAATAAAATATTAAGGATCTTATATTATAATTAAATACATTAAATTACTATATTCCACTGTTAAGTTGAAATATTACCTAAAATACTTTTTCCGACATTTACCGTAAGGATTTTTAGCAATAATTAATATATTAATATAGTTATATATATATATATATTAATATATTAATTAATATTTATATATATTTGTAGTGCATCTATATAAAACTAATTACATACCTTCAATTATAATTAATATATATATATATCTATATATATATATATATTAAATATATATATTAAGTTATATATGATTAATATTAATATATTATATAATATTAATATATATATATATAATAAAATTAATTAATTCCTTGCAATTAAAAAGAAACTATATATTTAAACACCTCATTCTATGAGAAACTGGTAAGTCTGATTGAGAGCATTAGAATTCTAGAAATCTGCAGGAAGTCGAAGGCTTTCATGATTACTCTTAAAGTCTTAGACGAAACTAGCCTTCTTATGGGAGGCATATATATACAGGGTGGTCAAAATATTTCAGAAGACGGAATGACAAACATTAGAATATCATGATGCAGGACTTAAATTTTATAACCATCACTCAAATTTGATATGAAAGTTCAAGAAAATAATTTGAAAGTAAATTACTTTCATAATTATATGATATATTAAAACATTTCTCCATTCTAATGATGCTATGAAATGTTCAAAAGGCATACTTAGTACTCGTCGTGTCTTGAGCCAATTTAGCTTTTCGATTGAGAAAAAATACTGCTCCGATTACAACCCCTCATACCTAGCCAGTGCGGCTATGACACGAGAGCGAATATTTTTATATTGGTGCGGATATTTTGAGGGCAAGAGGTCAGCCTTAACTGGCTTTTAATTTTGAGCACCTTATTTTTTGTGAAAGGTAATATGGATTCTTTTCTTTCTCAGATACTTGGAGGAGGAAGTGGCAATCTTTGAGAACTTGTTGAGATAAATCAATCTGGGTTTCAATGTTCTCAATCATTAGATTAATATTTTATATACACATTTTTTTGTTAACGATTATAGTTTATACTATTTAGTGGTTTATAGATCTTTGTATTTCCCCTTTTGTGGTAGAATCGGGCTTTAGTTAGCGTGCTAGCATTTAATAATTTTCGTCGAAGTTTGCAGGAGTATTGTCTGTAATTCAGTTGCGGAAGTCTCGATATTGTATGAATAAATTTGCAGAGGGTCGCTAGCTGGTAAAAACGTTTATTTCTCGAGGTTAGCGGAGAGTTTGAAGACATAAAAGTGCAAGATCTACATTATTCCATATAACCATTGACTCCGGGGGTGCCACTCTGACTAATCACTCATTCTTAAATTTATTATATTATTTTTTCACTTTGTACTGAGTTCAGTGTTAGATTATTATATTATCTTATATATCATTGACTTAGAATTTAACAAACAAATATTTTATGCAAACTCCACTATGATAGAAATAAATAATCTTGATAAATCTCAATTAAATATTCAACAATAGTTTATCTCCATGTGGATTCTTAACTACCACTTCCCTACTATCTTAATATTACTATCGTTGAAGTCTATATTCAGAACTCCTAAAGACGTAGTTTTGGCTTAACCATAGCATCTAAGAATATACATTAAAGAGAGTAGCTAAAGAGGAGTCTCGGAACACGATAATTGAAATTAAGAGTATGAAGTAGAAGAAACTATAAAGTAGCAGTGAATCGTGGATCAGAAAGAAGAACGATGTGAGAAGAGATTACATATCATTAATTACAGTTATCGAAACTGGAATATGCGAATTTGTATTTTATAACACCAAGGAATTGACCCAATGATTTCACTTGACTTTTTACAGCTGTTTTTTCTTAGTAATATTTCCCTAAGCTCTAATTTTCTAAATAGTTTGATTTCATATGAGAGTAGTTTAACAGTGATAAATTTCTTAGCAAGGAACATGATTATAATAGCAACATCTGTAGCTACACCTGATGCATAGTATATTTCGAATATTTATATTATCGAGACCAACTTTAGAAAATTGTCAATGAATAGATTAGATTCAGCAACTAATAAGCTCTTATGTATGGTTATCGGAACAAAATTAATTTATTGTGATAAAGTATTTATGTAGACATTTTACCTCTCTATAGAGACAAATTACAATAATAATCTTATAAATAAATAATATATAAATAATTATTTATTAATCATAAATTAGATTCTACAATGAAAAAGCTTATATAAAGGTAATACTTTATTATTTTAAGACAAACAAAAAATGATACTATCTTTCAAGAAAAAATAATAGAAAAGTATTTATATATAAATTAAATCTTTTCGGAATTAACATTAATGAATTTTAGTAAAACACTGTATACTTGTGATATTTCACTTCCTCGTGATTCATAAAGAATTGTGATTATGAAAAACCTGTATTCTTCTTTGGGTGAATGGACTCATTCATAGTATGTATATGGAAGGTGACTAATGAAGCAAGTGATGGATACCACCTATCCCATTATAACTGAGTACTTTCTCTCCAGGTGGGTAAAATGACATGTATTCTTAATTTTAATAGTAGATATGGAAGCATAGAGAAGTGATCTCTTTTTGCATTCTTTAAGCTCAATTAGCCTATGGATACATAGTGGTACCACATAATGAAGAGTGGAACATTTTAGTTTATTTGGGTAAAGAGATCCTTTAACGGATTATTTAAAGTCACATATATGATTAATCTTATCATAATGGTAATTGTTTAGACTAGCTAATTCATGTGAACATCAACGAACAGATTCCATACTAATGAAGTAGAAAGTGTTGAAAATAGGGATTCAGGGCATGTCAGGTTAATCTTTTCTTACCAATTAAGTAATTACCTGTAAACCTCTATACAAGTAAATTACCTGGAAGTTAATAATTAAGAATTTTAAAATTACTATAAATAGATGACTGAGTATAGTCCAAAAGCAGCAACATTCATCTCTTTCACTTCGAAGTATAATAATTTATAATATATATATATAATATATATATTATATATATATTTATATAATATATATATATTATATATATATTTATAATTATATTATATATATATATATATTATTATATATTATATATTATCGAGGGACGACTAGCAAAGTTTTTCGCTTGATTACTCGAACGATTTAATCTTTTCAGGCTGTGGTCGTGAAGGAATTAACCTCTTCGGTCATGGCGATTTTCATGAGGTAGGCAAGTGAGAATCACGACCAGCAAAGATCCAAGAACGGTGAGTGGGCGTGAGGAAAGACAAATAACCTTCCAATAGATTGGAACGGACGTGAGAAACGACCAATCACCAGAGCTCAAGCGTAACAATGACCGGGTGGTACGACCAAGGCGTAGAGAGAGAGGACGAGCCTGAATAGCTACAACAATGGCTGGCAAGCAGAATGTTTCGAACATGATTTGTGTCATTTTCTCACGGTTAGCCTTAGGATTAAGAGGAGCTTCAGTGAGAAGGCAAGGTGATTCTTCTGGAGCTACTCGAAGCTCATTGTAGAATGTGTGATGCCAAATTTTTTCCATGTCATCC
>JABUQX010125616.1:0-16569 GCA_015478945.1 Trachelipus rathkii
AATTACCAACTAGTTAAATTAAGTGTGATTACACGTTTAAAATTGTAAAACATGTAAAAAATTGTTTGTTTGAAAACAGCAATGTTTACTATAAAGATTTAATATGTCAACATATAATTCGTCAAATGTTTAACTATTTTACAATATGTTTAAAGTGAACGAAATTTTTATTGTTTAGACAACCTATTAAATTGTTACTTTGAATATTATTTCCATGGTAATCTTAACAAATGGTCAATCTAACAATGATGTTTACCTTTGCATTTTTTTCTGCAAAGATGATTTAGTTAAAATAAAAGTTTAATTTTTAAAATAAATTCTTGAATAGTTAACAATACTCGCTCATTTTTTCCGTGTATAAGTTCGATTTTTCATGCCCCTTTGGAAGAGTTTCAACGTCACTCCAGTCGTTTCCTCAGAACGTGGGGAGGGGGAGAAGTTGTCCGTACATATAAGAAGTGTACGTTACATTTCTAGGGTGGTTTCACATACACAGGCCATTATTACCTAATATTATAATCATACATAAAAGGGAGAGGTCACAGAACCATTGTAGAATTCGAAAAAGGAGATCAGGAAGTTCGTTGTGCGAAGTTCAAAAGACATTTCTGCCCATTGAAGTCCAACTTAAAATGATGAAAGAAAATCCATACCATGAAGGAAGTACATATGTAGAGGCGACAAATTGCTTGAAATTTAGGTCCTTTATGGTACAAAATTTCTTCATACGATAAAAGGGAGCGGTCACAGAACCATTTAGACAATTCGAAAGGAATCAAAAGTTCCGTAGTGATTCAAAAATGAGTGTTCTGCCCAAAGCCAAACTTGAATGATGAAGGAACTCCATTAACCGAAAACGAAGTGTGCATGGCAACGCATGAATCCTCGAATCTGTGATAGTTGTGAAAGATGAAGACCATATCAAAGAAATTAAAAATGAAAATTGAAGTTCAGTATGGATAACATTCGTTTCATAGTGACATTATTTTATATTTTGAGTAGGTCATTTGAGTATTTTCACTCATTTTAATACATTCATTTTGCTTGTTTTCTTTAGTAAGTCAGAAGGGCATTGATGGAAGTTCTGCGGTGTTCAGACCCGGGTTTCACCAATATATAGGCTAGTTTACTTGCTAGATTTGGCGTGGCTTCTTTTGTGAGCAAGACCACCCTAATACAGATCAGGGTATTCTAAGGAGGCCATATTTGATAATGAGCTATTTATTTAACCATAAGTAAATATTCAATAAAAGTAAAGCTGAAGTAAGTCCCTTTGTGATACTCTGTAGGCGAATTGCAAGTTGCAGCCTTTTCCAGTGCGTTTTTCGAACTTTCCTCTGACTCTTCGTTTAGTGCGAAAAATTTGTGATCGAAATTCAAATCGCAGCCTTTTCCTGAAGTTTATCGCTCTTGCCCGGAGGATTTCTGAAGAGAGTATCTTGAGTGAGATTTTCTTTTGACTTTAAATAATTTGATCTGACGACGTTTATCTGACTTAACAGTTAGGAGTATCTCAAACGGAGAGAGTTATATACTTGTTCAGTTTCGACTTATGCCTTAAAAATTGTTTGCTGCGCGCAATCGTAGCATACAGTAACGAACATAAATTTAAAATTTTTTTTTTACCAAAGTTATAATGGAGCTATATATATATTATATGAATATATATATATAGTATATATAATATATATATATACTATATATATATATAGTATATATATATACTATATAGGTATATAGTAATATTATATTAGATATATTGATTGGTGAGTCAGGAGGAACAATAGTTAAGAAATTGTTAAAGAAAAGATAATTATTTGACATTTAGTTATTATTATGCAGTAGGTTTCGTTATCTTAGGTCTTTGAAGTTATTTTTGTTGAAAAGTAGTTGAAAATAGTGAATGATGAATGTGTAATGTTCACAATGATTGTTTAAAAATTGAATCATAAATCTCATTATATTTTGCAACTTGTATCATTAGAGTGTCTTTCCTTTGAGTTCGGTTTCCATTCTTTAATACTAGTAATACTTTTAATACTTTTAATACTTTAATACATTCAAAATGCGAGCAATATCTATTCATCCGTTGCATTCGACTTTTTTGTTAAACATTCGTTTGCGATTATCCCTTGAACCATAATCTAATTGAGTCATGTCAATAGACCGTGGCGTCTATTAAATGAGGCCACTACGAGGAAACTTAGGAAATTCCCCTCCCCGTGAGGTGTGATTTTCGAAATAAAATAAGGACATTGTTCTAAAAGAATTCCATATATAAAATTTATAAGACCAGACGTTCCTGCAAATAATCAAATAATTTAAATAAAAATTAGGTTTACCAATTTTTTCAGGGGGGGGGGGGTTGAAAATGTATATAAATGGGGAATCTTAGATTTTGGAGAGCTAATTTTGGGGGGGTTGGGGGTTCTTTGAATATAATTATAAATGGGGAGTCTGATATTTTGCAGAGGTAAAATATCGCGACTAACCTCAAATAAGTCTAAGGAATTTAAATGCAGTCTGAATAGGTAAAGAATACATTGCAAAAAACGTCCTAACTCAATAATGAGAAAAATGTCACAATCAATTTTTTTAATTGTTTTCATAGTAGAAATTGCTGAAGCTAATTCCTTATAGGTAATAATCGTCTATTGAAGGGCAAATGGTCACAAGCGACAGCTTAGGTTAAATTTGATTTTCGGTTCTACTGAAATAAAATTTTTCTGTTGAATAGGATGTTCTACGACGTGTTTTTTGGCCCTTAAATCAACCACAAAAGAGAAAAAAAATTAAATATTTTTTTACTAAACAACCTTTTTAATATATTTAAATTAATGTTTATTATCATTAATACTGTACTTAGGATCTCAAGGGATAAAGTAAAAATGCAAACTTGAATCTGCAAATTTGCCCAGACGTCAATATATTTATTTATAATTCTTAAGGAATCCTTGAACGAACTCGCATTGTTTTTCTTCTTCTTGACTCAAGCACTCTCTTCTTGATTCAAAAACTTTTGACCAAAGATGTGAAGGATTTACGGTAATAGTTGACTTTAGCCTAATCTAAAAAAATCAATAATTTTTTTTTAAAACTAATTGATGTTTTGAAATGGGTATGAAGCAACGCAGCAACATGTTGTTAATTTATTACCACATTTGCGTTATATTTATAAAGAATGTTATTTGGTGTTTTCATATATTATTGTGTAGAATAAAACTCTTGTAGAGATAAACTTTTACTGACATTATAATTATATAATAATATTATAATATATATACTTATATATAATATATGTATATGTTAAATGATATAAAGTATATCTGTTATTATCTTTTACCATTAAGAGGATAGCATGAAGCTAAAAAAAATTGAGAATACAATATATATAAATATAGCTAATGATAATGATATAATTAATCCTAATACTAAGTAACCATATATATATGTAAAAGTGATCAGTACTGAAATTTTGGGAATCACATGCTGTCATAAATATAGAAAAATAGGCTATATAATTGGCAGACTTGAAATGTATATAAAACTGGATTAGTGACATTACAATATAATGTATACATAAAATATATTATCAGTATATATATATATATATAATATAATTATATAAAAATATAATATATATTATATATATATATATATATATATTAATATATATATATATATATATATGATATATATATTATATATTAATTAATATCTATATATATATATATATCTATATAGTATATAATATATATATATAATATATAATATATATAATATATATTATATATATATATATAAGATTAGAGGTTTGATTCTTGTACTATTTATATAAAATCAGATAGAGTCCGTTTTAAGCAAGCGTGCATTTGAGCATACTACTATATATATTATATATACAATTTAAAAATTTCACAGATAGTTTAATCACAAGTATGAGAAATATTGTTATTGAGTATCACTATAAATTTTATTACTGGTTATCATTTATTTGTTACAGTCCTTTATAATTATATATATATCTAATTCACAGGTATACTTAACTGAAACAAAATTAAAGATTAAATTTAAAATAGGTATTATAATATATCACAACAGAGAAAGTATGTAGACACTATATTTACTAATTCACACTTACAGATTGTTCAATATATATAAGCTCTGATCTACATTTTCTATTCTCATAGAAGATCTTTCAATATAATTTTTTAAGTCCATAATTTATTCTATTGGATTTATTATTATGAATCATATGATCAGTCACACCTGACCTTAGTCCATATATAAAATGTACAAGAGTTTATAGAGCCCCCTATACTAAGTGATGTATTAATTATATTATATGACTAGCACTATTAAAGTTTTGATTTAATTCAATCACGTACTTTTGATAATTAGTTTAGTTGAGTTCAAGGAATTCCTATCTACATCGGAAGACGAAATCACACCAGGTTAAAATCTTTGAGTTAGGGGAATAGGATGAGGAAGGGTATATCATAAGTCTCTGAAATGGTTGGTTAATATAATATATATATAATATATATATATACCGTAAAGCTATTAAGTACATAACCGTCATTATGTACTACTAATATTTAATATAATAGAGATAATGAGGTTCATAGGATTACAAGTGAATGCATTAAAGGAAGTTATGGAGCAAAGGATCAGTTAATAAACAAAATAGAAGCTATAGATAGTTATGTTATATCAGCTTTCCTTTGTTTGAGAATTATGAGACACTCATAGATATTAAATTAAAACTTAGGGTAAAAGTTCGTTAAAATTTTCGATGCTTTTATCTATACATTCGTTCTTTTTTTGATAATGTAAGAACGAATTTTGACCTAGATCACAGTCTTACGTATTTTCCCTCCGAAAGATCGCTGTAATAAATTAACCATCTTTTGACTGTCTTATTCAGACAAAAAATAATAGAACAAGGAAGCAGATTCTTTTTGACATTAATCTTAGAACCACAGATATGAATGACATCTAATTAAGTAATTATATAAGTACAAGTAAAGTATATAAAGTATATCGCCAAAGTATAGATTCCCTGGATAGCTGTAGCAATATTGATGCAAGGAGTAGATTATGGATATAAATGTGAGATTTGCTATGTGTATTACATAAAATAGTTATATAGTATAAGAAGAAAAAAGAAAAGATTAAAAAATTAATACCCCTATCATTGTACAGATAACCTAGTGAGTAGATCATTTAATTGAATTCTTATGGACACTAGACAGTAAGCGCTTTCACAGTAAGATATATGAAACACAGAATAATCTAAAAAGGAAATAGCACACAATTATGCGGAAAGAGAAAGATAAGTAGAGAGCAATCAACGTATAGAAGAAGGACATAACGTAAAGAGTAATGTACGAAGCAAATACTTAAAAATTAAGCACGAAATGTTGATAGAGGAGAGGCAGAAATATTAGTAAGATGAGAGACAATGCTAGCAGTATAGTAGAGAGAAACATTGTATAATGCACAAGCGAAGTTACACTTATTAGACTTTAGTATTGTTTCTACTAATATAGTGTACAACTTTTCCTTCTTTTCTTTATATTGTGATCTATCTACATCTTAGACTCGTTTATTAATTCTTATCTGTGCATGTATTAGTAACTAAGAGGGTAGTGAGTATCAGAGAGCGTCTAATCAGTAGTAGATATATACGTGACTTATTCTGAGAAGTAAACAAAACATATAAGAGTGATAACCTCAAAAACAAGTATATATATATATCAGGTATATATTATATTAATAGTAATAAACTATAAATAGGTATAAGAAATAATACAATATATAAGGATATGTCCTTATAGTAGTAAACTTAATGTACTAAGAGGTATGGATAATATATACTAGTGTAGGTATAATATATAAAAACTTATATATATAACTTACATACTAACAGATCGAAATCCAGCGCGCATAACACACGAAAGTTCGATTTACTTACTTATTACTAATAATTTCAATTCAAAAGTATGACATTTATGTAGATTGATTAGCTTATAAGTTATAAACTATGTACATAATAATTATATACAATATCATACTTACTTATATATCAACTGGCGTACAGAATAAATATTCTACCAATCATTTTATTTTCTCCCTTTCTTTCTATTGGTTAATTATAAATAATATTTAGTTTGATTATTGTATATGAATTAGATTAATGGTTATATATGTTCTTGGTTTTATGAGTAATAGCTACCTGCACAGTTGGCTGAGGCATAAATCCGTATCACACTTGGGTGTAGGATTTAGCATGAGTAGGAGGTAAGTAGATAGGTTGAGGTAAAATCATATAGTAATAGTAAGGTATAAGTTTGTTAGCAATATATAACCTCGATGTAATATAATGAAGTAGATATATGGAGTGATGTAAATACTGAATTAACGCTAAACATATAATTACATATACCTATTTGAGGATATAGTAGGTAGTAGATATAATTACAAGGGTACTCACGTCATAGATATATTTTGGGGGAAAGGCTTCGATAGAGTGATAATTTTAGTAGTGGAATAGACTAGTGTATGTCAATATCAGGGGGAATGTCTCTTTGGATTTTTAAAAGGCAGTAGATTAAGGAGGAATATCTCGTAACTTAAATAGTAGTATAAATGTGAGCAGGAGGAACATATTATCCTGATCTATAATATAGAGAATAAGCAGGATAGTAATAGTCTCACTAATTGTATACTATTAATAGGTATAAGTATAGTAGGTAAGGATCTACTCTTAGGTAATAGATCACCATACCGAAGGGAAAAATCTGGTCTACAAAAATAATGGGAGTGTCAAGAATAGCCATAGATGAGTATTGAAACGTATACATATGGTGATATGGGTCCATTATGTACCGAGTCCGTAAGAGCACGTATATTGTGTTATCTAAAATTGCGAATATTTTGAAACTCGTGTGTTACATGAATCAGAGATAGAGACAGGAGAGTCTGAGACTGAGGAGGTGAACACTAATTAATATCGATGCAATGAGAGCGGTAGAAGCGAGAGCACGAGGAGTCGGCATTGTGAGAAAAACAGCTTAGAGCACGAAGGAGCTCCTTCGCACCCATTCTCTGGATCGGTCTATGCGTACTGCTTGCTCTAGTGCTTCACAATGGCATCTTATCTCTTCTTTTTCTAACTATCTCCTTAAACGACCATCCTATTTCTCTATCACAGAGTTCACGTCTATATAGACGGTCAACGATTGTGAATTATAAGGTGTATGTATCTAACATATTCCACATACCATAAACAATCATATAATACGTGCTAATCTAAGTAACATAGCCTTCCGAGGGGACGTATAGGTCTGTGCTAGTCGAGTGCTCTGGGCGGTTAACATCATGGTTATGGCACGAACGACGTCTACTATCGAGATATACATGGATATAAAACTGTACGCTAGATATATTAGAAGAGAAGAGATTCAGCTACTTGCTATAGAGTGTCTTCTGAACACATGATCACTACATGAGTATAGTCAAATGAGCTTTAACAGTTTCAAGAATGACAGTAGAGAAGAAAAGTCTTGAGGTGCGATGCTATATGAATATTCTTTCGTAAAGAATGTGTTAAATAATGATTAAAATTCCATTAGGATATTAGCTGCAGTCTAAATAGAGTCGGCAGATGCTTATGACCTCTGGATTCAGAAACTCTATATTTTGTGGTTATGATTTGTTAGTTTCTGATAAGAATCGAGAGAGTAGTAAGAAAATATCATACTATAGTACTGAGAGATATGTACCTGTACCACGAGAGAAGAGGGATGTAGAATATGATTGCATATGGACTATACCGGGGAAATCAGAGATGATATACATCATCATTCGATTGTGCATGTCCTCTAACGCGTATATTAGTATGTATGTTAGTATACTTACTAGGCTCGATACAGTTTTATCCGTATATGAGTATAAACAAAAACTAGAGAACTCCCGAGTAGCATGTTGATCGTCGATCAACCCCAAAAGATGGTGATTTATAGTATGCTATGTACTCGTAATTGTTGAGTTTAGACTATTAGTGTTGGAGTTATTACCCCATCTCGATCAAAACTATGCACGACGTTAAGCCCCTCTGTTTTGTTGTTGGCCTAAAAACAGCAACACACTGCATTGATCGCGTGGCTAGAGACACTACGTATGGTAAGTACTTGGCGAGCTTGTGTATACATAGATTGTTGAAGTAGTCGATATTATGTATTCTAGACAGAATCACATTTTGACTCATAGTCTATCTATTATTGAGACAATGAACGTTTTGCAATCTCTCTAATATATGTTATGTGAAGAAAGCGAGAATATGAATGGTGGCCCCTGCGCGCGAGCAAGCTGCACGAGATATGACGAGCCGACAGATTTAAATAAAACAGGTATTGTAGGTATAATCGTAGAGTTGAAGAAAGGCCGTATATGGTCTCTGAATAGACACTGCAATGGACACCAAGATAGGTATTCTGGGTGCCAAGTGAAGAGGATATTCACACTTAATTCTAGAATCTATAGTATTCGCATACTAACATGAAAGTATCGAAACGCATAATTGTCCACATTATGATGTTTCTCTAAGCATTGGCGATAGAGGAAGATATATAATAATTATTTAATATTAATACACTGTGAGTGATTCAATCACTATGCATTATATAGAACATTATAGAGTATAGAATATATATATAAGTATAAAATTTACAAATTAAAGTAATTATAAAACAAATAATAACTAAAATAAATGGAACCAGAGACAGAGTCCAATGAATTCTTAGAAACTAATATATCGATGAGATAATAATAATATGGTGAGAGAGAAGGAGTAATTTACAGCAAGATAGAAAATAATAAACTATATCATGCGCCAACATAACTACAGTAATAAATAATAGGACGTGATAAGAAAGCTATATGGAAGTAGATGTTGTTGGAAATAACGTACTATACTAATAATATATCCTATTTAACTATATTTTTTGAGACACATGGGCCAATTCGCAGATATAGCAGACAAGCATCTGGTGTGCGAGAGTGTCCATTTTTAAATGCTTAAATTTAAGATGAGAATTCTAGTATTAAAAAGCTATAACTCTAGAAATTAGCATCCACCATATTAATTTATTGTCTGTGTAATTTGAAATACTTCACCATAAGAGTATGATATAGGTACGAAAATAGGTTTATTTAGTGTCGTTGAGTTTGTAGCCTATCGATTTTATCCACTCAATATATAATAATGACTAGGTTAAACTAGAAAGTCGTAGCTAGTGGATAAACCCTATAGAAAAGGAGTCAAATATATTTTTAGGAGAAACTTAAAAGAAATGTGAATGCACGCTAACCCAAGGTCATATGTTGAGTATATCGCACGCAAACAATCGCTCGAAGCGTGATAGAAACTTAAAATAAATATCAAGCGTAGATGAGAGCTCATTAGCAGAATGGTCTAGTTTTGTATCTTCATTACTACTCGTACAATGACTGTTTTTCTGTTGAGCGAGAGTGTCTGCAACTTATATTATATATTATTATTATTATTATTTTGAATTTTATTATAATTATTATAGCACTATTGTATTATTTTTATTATATATTATTATCTCATGATTTTGCACAAACTTCTTTAGTAAAAAATCATTCTGATCGTAGATAAACTCCGACTATGCTATATCGATTAATTGAGTAATTTAAGTGTTTTATCTCAGTTAAGATAACACGTGATATTTGGTATGTCTGATATTGATCCTATTTAGGATATGTTTCTAGTCTATACTATCTATTATTACAATTCTCATAGAGTAGCACATGCTGGAGTATATAGTGTTAGCTTTGTAACTGATGAAGGGCATAATTACAAATGCTAATTCGTCGAGAGAGTAGACTATCTCGTCTAATTTGAGTGACTTCAGTGATGTTAACCTAATAAGTCGGCTCTTGTATTATTCTTTAATAGCGTCTGATATGTGACCTATTTTCTGTACGCACAAACTGCATCTACTTTTCATAAGAATCTATAACTGTTCATAGCTAATATATGTGTGATATTATGAAGATAGGAGTTCTTTTGAAAGTTTTAAGAATATTGCTTATAACTGGATGATAGTAGAGTTTCGAACCTTTCACTATCAAAGACGATTGAGTAAGTACATGTGTTACAAATACTAATGAAAGAATAAGTATATACAAAAGTAGCTATGCGAGTGGTAAAGGTCCATGATTTTAAGGTTTCATCTATGTAAACGATAGTTTCAGTATGACGTTTGATCAGTTTATAAAATTAATCATATCTTCTACTAATAAATTTGAATCTTGATAAATGTAGGTATATGACCATGCAGAACAGGTTCGAGTAGTTGATGGAATTCATAAAAAATTTATATGTTTTTTAACAGTACCATACTATTATAGATATATGTAGAAGATAAATAAGATATACTGGAACTTCAAATGCATGAATATTTGTGTATATAGTGAGATAACTGCCAAACTAAGGATAAAATTGATAACTCTATTAACTATAAGATGATGGAAGAGACGAATTTCGAAATCCTTGTCACAGGAGTCTATTGGAAGAATACTTATCACATAGTGATGATTGAAAATTTCTTTGCGCGAGATAATTCTTATTTAAGACTATGTCCTATCGTAACAACTCTGAGTATGATTACATCAAGAATCTAGGTATATTTGAGAGTCAAAAGAAATAGTAGATAAATATAATCAATCATGACGTGTTAATGTGACTACTCATTTTAACCTAACTACTTCTACAGACGTGCAGATAGAGACAAGCTATATGGAATTCAGGTATTCACACACGACGAGGCAATAATGGAGAACGCAGCATGGTCTTTTGTGATCAGGAGGTACTCGTCTTCAGACAGTATTTACTTTATAAGGAACGCTACTAGGACTAGGATGAGTCTTTCGTAGTGTCCTATATCGCGATCAGTGGCGTTGAAATGCTGATGCATGTGCAGCTAGAGTGAGATAAGGTTGCTGCGTCAGTAGGTCAGGACAGCTCCTGGTGGCAGACAATGACTCACAGGTCACAGGTCTCATATTATATTATATAGTTTGGAAATTCCTTACCAATTAGCATGTACCCAAGAATCCAAAGCGATGTCAGAGAACTACAAAATCTGCGTGCGCGTTAAAAATTTTAGTAATAGATGCATGTGTAGAGCAATATCTCAAACACTCTCACAATGAGCATGGGAATACCATAGTCTTCTAATTTGTTTAGTCCTGAAATGATATTGTCCTTTGATATGAGGTATCTACTCAATCTGGAACTTTGTCTGAGAAGTGTATACTCGTCGATAATATTATTTAAGATTGAAGTTAATAGCACTGTTTTATATGAATTAGCTTTACAATGTCGTCACTTATTAAATTAAACTTTGGTAATAAGAGTCCGCTGTTGCAACTAATATTGAATAAGCCAGTTTATACATATAGAAAATGTCCATATTTACCGGGTAGCACGAAACTAAATGAAGATTTCTGAATTTCTACGCTATTCTACTCTTTATTCATTCTTATCTATCTGATGAACGTAAAAGCTAGATGATCTTTATCTCTATCCTACCATTCTATTCTTACATCTAACTCTGAGTCTATTATATATACATAGTCGAGTCCTACTAACTAATGACTCAACGTCTACGTTAAATCATGATCTACCACATATCATAGTGACTTAAATTATGATATCACTGGTATTAGATGATTATATATTACTTAGTGGGAATATGTAAAGTGCTATTAATTATTGGATTCTATATTATATAAAGTATTATATAAATGAAGGAGAAAGTGTCAATATTCATCTATTTCGAGTGAAATTACTAAACAGGATTTGTATTTTACTGATTATTGATCTCACTTAAAATGAATAATTGTGATTAATTATTTCTTACTTACTATGATAGTAAACATTAGGTAAGAACAGCTGCACACCCAAGAGAGAGACCATAGCTGAGGAGACCGAACAGTATGTGACATTGTATGCTCGAAAATTGAGAACTAGAAGACACCAAGTGTGTTGATCTGAGCGGGCCATCATCTCACCTTTCCTATACTCGACAATTCTGGATTTTGAGAATCTTCATAAATCCTCTGAGACTAATTGCTTCTAATCTCTCAAAATCTCCTAGAGAAGGATCTTGGGGGTAACTCATCCTTCACTAGTTCTAGGCTGTATTTCACAACCTAATTGTTATAAAATTTGTGAGGTATACACTATTTACTTTTATTTATATATGTATATAGTATACTATCTTTTGCTATGTAGGTCTGTGTGATGTATTGATGGTTGTGCGAGGCGTATAGTGCCTGATAGTATGCTGTGAAAATGATCGTCTTGTGTGTAAGCTTTAAGTGGTGTGTGATAGAGTGTTGAGGTAGATAGATGTCTTTTGTAGCTGTGTGTGGATGAGAGTAGTAGTGTAGGGTGTAGATGAGTGTCTATAGTGGTCTAATATGCTAATAGTGTAGTGATAAGTGCAAAGGCTATGTGTGCGCTCATTGATGATGTGATATGGCTCGTGAGGAGAGTGCTATTCTTTCGAGTTGTATTTTCTGGTGCGAAGAATGATGAGGCGGTGACGAAAACTAAAATCACTGTATGGATTCATTCTTATGTGATCATTGAAATTCACTATAATTGCATCCTAATGTAGCTCTCATTAGTAGTATTAATTATTGAATGTAGCCATGTGGTAATGTGATTCGAGTTACATTGAGGTTATCTGACTAATTATTATTATCTATATGTGTGAAAACCATTACCGAAGAGTAATATTCATATATATTTGTGGTAAATAATCTACGCGATGATCTGACGCTCTAATTAATTATTATTTATGTTGGACAAGGATTACAGTCAATATTTATGTGATCATGATTGACTGTGATACCAGTTTCCGAAGAAAATGAGTTGGATATAATTCAATTATCACGAGTATATTATTATTCATTATTATAACTGCACTCATACTTATACCTATCTATTTATTCATCTATAATTATATTCCTATTATTATTATTCACTCTCATTATTTATTAGATTAAATTATGCTAAAAAGGGAGATAATTATTGTGAGAAATACTAGTGTTCTATGTTAACCTATTATTTCCAATAGTACCGTCTACCCCTCCTCGTCTAATTTCTGTCCATTTGTAACTGCTTATGTCGTTGGAGACGCATGATTGTTATAAGCAGAATCGAATATCATCATATTCAATTTGGACGACCGCAAGTATTCTTTGAGACTTACTCATACATGAGTTACTAGATAGAAAAATTATTGTATTAATGGACAATAAGCCAACTAGGTAATTCATATGACTAAAGCAATAGTGGGTTTCTAATATTTATTAACTATAGATAAGGAAATACCATAATCTTATTACTAAGTTGTGAATGAGATATATTTTAAAAAACATATATTGTATTTATTGTGAAAATAATACTTACTGGATTCAGAGAGTAAAATTTCTCTGTATAAATACTTTACCCGGATTGTGCATCGAGGATAAACCTACTTAGAATCAAGTGACAGTGTTAAATGAGTCAGTATGGTTCTATGTGGTTTAGTAATAAGGAGTATGGAGATATGACTATGTGCAGATGAGCTGAGAGCTCTAGTAAGCTCATTGTTAATGCTCACACAGCTGAATCTAGTATCTGGCCCACCCTCAAATCTTACTCCAGTTCAAAATCTATCACTATATTGCCTTTTTGGTAACGTGCGCACAAACGATCGTGTCTTTTTCCCAAAGAATACGTGTGCCTCGCCAGCGATACACAGATATATCACTTAAATGAGCTATTATAAATTAGAGTGCTAATAGTATCTCTAGGTAGTAGAGAAGCACGCTATAATGTATTGTAGATCTGTACCTATTAACAGGTATAGAGAATGTTCACTATTAGAAAATGATGGAGTAATATATCTCTATAAGTCCGTAGGAAGTGTATATAACGTTATAAAAGATGAGTCGTACGTATGTACAAACATTTCAGTAGCTATTCACACTAGTAATTGTGTCTGTAAGTAAGGTATTAGCATCATGGTAAGCGGCGAAGATATAATAGAAGATTGAGAGTCTAAATTTTTAATTTTCTGAATAAAAGAATTAGGACGATATAATAAACGGAGTCATGAAGAATATAAGTGAGTGTTAGTCAAAATGGATCTATGATGTTACGCCTATTAAGTAGGTGATTATAAATTTTATATCTTGTAATATAGGAGAATAGCTTTGTGACCTTCATCACCTTGTAAGATCTTTCTATTAAATTGTGTTAACGAAAAGTGATAAATCACGCTTATTCATAAATTATTGTATCAATTTGTAGTTCTCCACAATATTAATCTTCTTTTACATGTATGTTATGTTATAATCTATTATTCTTACTTCTGTATGTTTTACTTTAGAATATATAATTCCTCTTGTTCACACTATTATTGCTAATAATCATTATTTATCTAGTCATAATTTCATGGTATTCTACAGAACAGAATATATGTAATATAAACAATGAAGAGTATATGGTATAAAATGTTTTACAATAGAGATATATTTAGGGACATAACAAGAAACGATCACAGCACTACCGACATCATCTCTCTCCGTGGAAGACAGCTTTTAACTGCTCATTATTCCTTTGATCTCTATATTGGAGGTACTCAAAGATGAAACCTCACGTAATCTAGTATTAAATGTGGTTAAAAATAATGTGTAGAGTCATTGGCTTGAGCGACTAGACATTCTATATTAAATTATGAGGCAGGTGGTGCTCCTGTATGAGGTGACACCCCGGTGGTTCTTCTAGCACAGAATTTTGCATATAAAATCTGGCACATGCAAATTCGATTAAAGTCAAGAGATAGGCCTAACACTCACTTAGTATCTGTTAAATACTAACATTCAGTTTAATTTTGTTGTCATTGGGAAAAGATATAATGAAATTAGTAGACTTATATTAGAAAGAGCATTTATTATGTGATGAAGTTATTGCATTGTGCGAGAAGTGTGTTGCAAGGAGTCGCGCTACTCAACTATAAATGGTCATCAGTTGGTGATGTACAATTGTGCTTTTGAAGGATTATTTTGGGGAGGTGACTATAGGTGCCTTAATATAAGGGATAGTACCTGGGGTGGACCTTAGATGAAAAATTGCAAATTTTGTTATTTACCATGAGTGCCTATACTAGGTGCAGTAAGTCTAGGGGGGTGTACTGATGAATGATTATTTTTGGCATTTATTTCACATAACCATGGGTAGCCGTATAATTCTATGGAGTAGCCAAAGGGGTGCCTATCACTGTATGTAGTACTTATATAGAATGTACAAATTTTGAGCTTTTACACCATTGTGATACTTGGGAGAGTTCATATGAGGTTAGGCATAATGGATAAGTTGAGCATATATACTGCGGTTGGAGTTTTTATAAGCAATTTTGTTGACTTTACCACTACCCTAGTAAAGTAAGAACCGCACAAGTGGTGCGAAAGAGAGGCATACCGCGGTAAGAAATAGGTTGCAAGGTTTGGGCACTGGGGTATTACTCGCTGGCCCTTACTGACAAGATTGTTTCACTCTCTCTCTTCATTTGTGTATTTACCGGTATGAAAATGTTGCAGGAAGCGAAAAATTCATCTATTAATATGTGGTAATGAATTTTATCCTGCGCGGACTAAGTTGTCGAATAGATGCCCACTATGGCCAAGCTTATTTTGAAAATATTCCTTTCTGGATTACGAAGAGAGATTAGCATTTTGGCTGTTCCTCTTATGGTTGGAGACAACACTGGTGCTCCGGTTCATATATTAGAAATTTAGTATTAGGAGACTCAACTGAGCCTTTATTGCCTATTTTTGGGGTGGACGTTAGACGAAGAGCTCTGTTAGAAGGAGCGTCGCAGTATTCTGCTCAAATTCGAGACTGCGGTGCTCGGTGTTGCGAAAATACTGCGGAGCTTCGGCTATAGTCACCACTTGGTGAAATAGGCAAAGCGGATGACTATTATGGAGTACCTAGGGGTGCTCTGTCCAAAAAAGACCGGGAATTCCGGAATATGATTAGTAGGGCTTTGGTTTTTTCCTCTCCCCCCGTACTCCATTAGGGGGCAGGAGTGGTCCAAGCTAGCCTCTGCAAGAGGAGCGATACATATCGTTCGAGCAGCCTCCGTTATGAGAGGAGCGATACAATTTATTCGAGCAGCCTCCATTTTAAGAAGAGCGATACAAAGGAAAGTTGAGCGAGTTCCGGTACCAGGACGGAGGCTCTAAAATCCGATGGCAGTTCTTGTTTTATACGTTTGAGATAGATACGAGAACTTGACTATAAAGTCCTATGCTGTACCTTTTAGTATAACCTTTGGTGGATACGGAATAACTTGGGAGATTGTTTAAAAAGAAGAGGAGCTTCCCTCGTGCTCTTGTACCATTATTCCTTATTAATATTGGAATCTCTTTGTTCCCATTAGTATCTAACAAATATACGCTATCTCTTATATTTATGCA